>JAFBMS010000201.1:361864-514364 GCA_019788955.1 Albula glossodonta
TTTTAAAGCAGTTGATCATGCAGGTAACTCTATTTTTGGTCTGAAGTGTTTGCAGAATTACTTAAAGGTGGAAAGAGAGGCCTGTCACACCCCTCCGCTCTCCAGGACTGGGTCTACGCATCTCCCCTGATTTGTAGATCAGCATTAATTCAGTGAGGCTTTGCCCCCCCCCCAGGGCTGTGCTATGCCAGCAACATCACAGAGACCTCTGCTCCGTCTGCCAGACCCCTGTTAGCACTGTTAGCATCCCGCTACCAATTATGTGGCGGGCCTGAGTGTGGATGAGGCAGTGTTTAGCACACAGGTGGTAATGAGGCCGAGCCGCAGTGTTAAGCTCAGTAATGAGGTGTGCTGCGCAGAGCTGTAGCCTGCCACAGCTAGCACACGCTAATTACAGGCTTTTTGGAGGGCCTGTGTCAGTGGGCTGGAAAGGTTACCTTCAGTCTCCTCCTGTTGTACTATGGGGCAATAATGCGTACAACTGCCCCAGTCCTGCTGTACTATGGACAACAATGATCTACAACTACCCTATAAAGACACCTGAGAAAAACACTACAGGTGAACAGTCACTTGTCATGACTTTTTTTTCCTCTTCCTTACAAGCAACACCTATGCCAATGGTGTGGGGGAGCTCCGTCTGAGATACTGGGTTTATTTTCAGTCCGTCTGAGATACTGGGTTTATTTTCAGTCCGTCTGAGATACCGGGTTTATTTTCAGTCCGTCTGAGATACCAGGTTTATTTTCAGTCCGTCTGAGATACCGGGTTTATTTGTAGTCCGTCTGAGATTGCGGGGTTATTGTCAGTCGGTCTGAGATTGCGGGTTTATTTTCAGTCCATCTGAGATACCGGGTTTATTTTTAGTCCATCTGAGATACCGGGTTTATTTTCAGTCCGTCTGAGATTGCGGGGTTATTGTCAGTCGGTCTGAGATTGTGGGGTTATTGTCAGTCTGTTTGAGATTGCGGGGTTATTGTCAGTCCGTCTGAGATTGCGGGGTTATTGTCAGTCCGTCTGAGATTGCGGGGTTATTGTCAGTCCGTCTGAGATCGGGTCATTTTTAAAAGTTTCAATCTGAGACTGACAGCTTTAGAATATCAATGTGAAATGCATTTTGATGCAGCACTGGAGCAGATTGTGTGGATTCTCTCTCTCTGTCTAATCAGGATTTACTTTTCTGTTACTTGAGCTTTAAACAGTTCAGTATTTGATGTAATGTATTTAAGAATGTGACTGTCACTTGCATTTTGTTGCTGAGATCAGTGAGCAGGATCAGTGCCATCCTGAGGGCGGAGTTGGGCTCCGGTAAGGCTGTGCAGATGGATGACTGGCTCGCAGTGAGGTTGATGTAAAGGCCGGCAAGATGAATGAGAGAATATGGATGTGCCTCTGCATTTTTCATCTGGTCCTGCAATGACCCTGCGCTGCCCCTCTGCTGACCTCGTGGAGACTCGCTGAGTCTGGGGAAGCCCTAGCGATGACCCCGTGACTGGCTGTGCACTCACATGGCTGACCCTCGCGGGGATGGAGCGCTGGCCTTGGATGGCCATGCACTGCCTCCCTACAGTGTGCATGAGAGAGTCAGAGATATGTGTTTAGCACGGCGCAGCGGAGATAAAGCAGCGCTGATAAATATGCAAATCCTGCTGGTTGTTTGTCACTCCAGGGGAGCACCTCCAGAGTGTCCCCCGTTCTCCCTCTCCCTCCCAGGGCAGGGCTGCATGCTGCCCCCCCAGCTCACTGTCCCAGACCACACAGATCCTGAACTTAATCTTCATTTACCTACCTCACAGTCGCACACACTCTCACACACATACACACACAAACACATCCAGATCCTGTTAGTTGTCTGTGTTGTAGAAGTATATTCCCTGTGTTGTAGAAGTATATTCTCTGTGTTGTAGAGGTATATTCCCTGCGTTGAAGAGGTATATTCCCTGCGTTGTAGAGGTATATTCCCTGGGTTGGAGAGGTATATTCTATGTGTTGTAGAGGTATATTCCCTGCGTTGTAGAGGTATATTCCCTGTGCTGTAGAGGTATATTCTATGTGTTGTAGAGGTATATTCCCTGCGTTTTAGAGGTATATTCTCTATGTTGTAGAGGTATATTCCCTGCGTTGTAGAGGTACATTCCCTGTGTTGTAGAGGTATATTCTATGTGTTGTAGAGGTATATTCCCTGCATTGTAGAGGTATATTCTATGTGTTGTAGAGGTATATTCCCTGCGTTGTAGAGGTATATTCCCTGGGTTGTAGAGGTATATTCCCTGTGTTGTAGAGGTATATTCCCTGCGTTGGAGAGGTATATTCTATGTGTTGTAGAGGTATATTCCCTGTGTTGTAGAGGTATATTCCCTGCGTTGTAGAGGTATATTCCCTGCGTTGTAGAGGTATATTCCTTGCGTTGTAGAGGTATATTCTATGTGTTGTAGAGGTATATTCTCTATGTTGTAGAGGTATATTCTATGTGCTGTAGAGGTATATTCCTTGCGTTGTAGAGGTATATTCCCTGCGTTGTAGAGGTATATTCCCTGTGTTGTAGAGGTATATTCCCTGCGTTGTAGAGGTATATTCTTTGTGTTGTAGAGGTATATTCTCTGTGTTGTAGAGGTATATTTTATGTGTTGTAGAGGTATATTCTCCATGTTGTAGAGGTATATTCTATGTGCTGTAGAGGTATATTCCCTGTGTTGTAGAGGTATATTCTCTGTGTTGTAGAGGTATATTGTATGTGCTGTAGAGGTATATTCCCTGCGTTGTAGAGGTATATTCCCTGTGTTGTAGAGGTATATTCTATGTGCTGTAGAGGTATATTCCCTGCATTGTAGAGGTATATTCTATGTGTTGTAGAGGTATATTCTCTATGTTGTAGAGATATATTCTCTATGTTGTAGAGGTATATTCTATGTGTTGTAGAGGTATATTCTCTATGTTGTAGAGGTATATTCTATGTGTTGTAGAGGTATATTCCCTGTGTTGTAGAGGTATATTCTATGTGTTGTAGAGGTATATTCTCTATGTTGTAGAGGTATATTCTCTATGTTGTAGAGGTATATTCTATGTGCTGTAGAGGTATATTCCCTGCGTTGTAGAGGTGTATTCTCAGCTCGTTCTTTTGTAGGAAAGGAACTGTAACCCCAGCTTTCCCATTGAGGCCTGTGTAGGTCTGAATCAGGGTTGATCCTGCCTGAAATGGGCTCATGTAAGCAGAAAATCCGGCCTTTCTCCACGGCACAGAGGAGGATTAGGATGTAATGTTTTTTCTGAATGAAAATGGGGTCCTGGGGGGGGGGGGTGATCAGGGTACATGAGCATGGGGGAGGGGGAGCTGGAGCAGATCAGAGACACCTCGCCTCATTCACAGAGCAGCGTATCAAAACAGAAACAAGCTTAACTGTGCAGTGGTGTGTCTGTATTCTGCTGTACTGGCAGATTTACTGTGTCAATGTACTGAATTTCATGGACATAATATAGTTATAATCAGAGTTGTACAATAGAGTTCATATAATGTATGTGAGAAATTTCAAAGTTTCAGCGTCTCAACATGACAAGAGAAACAACATCATTGAGGATGAAGAGACATTGTGTATGTCTCCATTTCCACATAATTGAAAATGTGCACTCACAGACACATACATGTATGCCCAATCACACACACACACACACACACATACCTACACACACTCTCTCACACACACATACCTACACACACTCTCTCACACACACATACTCACACATACACACACACACTCACACACTCTTCACAGTATGATTTCTAATGTAAATTCCAGTCTACCTGAACTATCTTCATAGCTTTCTATTTTTACACTCTGTTCATGTGTCTTAATTTGACTCTGCCTGTTCACTTGTTTGCATTGAAAGCTGAAATGTTTGATCATCTTGCAAACAGGAAGAGGTTAGGGGAGCCTCCTTACTGTGACTGTAATAGGACTTGCAGTCTACCAGTGTATGCAGTTATTTATTTATTTATTTCAGAATTGGATGCTCATTTGAAAAGGTCATTCAGCCAATTAAAATTAAGTGGTGAATACATGACTGAGTGGTGAATACATGATTGACAATATAGTGAATGCCTTTCATGTTGGAACTACACTTTTAATATACTCTTTCTGAATTATTTTATGGTTAAAATATGTCACCTCAATGTTACATGCAAAGGACATCCTTGCTATATATGGAAGATCCTGTACAATGAAATGTACAGGATGCAGTAAAATAATTATTAAATAAGGAGGTAAAATGCACAATGCAGACTAGCACAGTGACCATTCAGACACAAGACTTACCAAAGCATTTGTCATTATTATCAATTGGTCACTGTTGCTGCCATGTTGCACTGAGTTACTGTAGCTGTGACTGGATTACTGTGGCTGTGACTGGGTCACTGTAGCTGCGACTGAGTTACTGTAACTGTGACTGGATTACTGTAGCTGTGACTGGATTACTATAGCTGTGACTGGGTAACTGTAGCTGTGACTGGATTACTGTAGCTGTGACTGGATTACTGTAGCTGTGACTGGGTCACTGTGGATGTGACTGGATTACTGTGGCTGTGACTGGGTCACTGTAACTGTGACTGGATTACTGTAGCTGTGACTGGGTCACTGTGGCTGTGACTGGATTACTATAGCTGTGACTGGATTACTGCAGCTGTGACTGGGTCACTGTGGCTGTGACTGGATTACTGTGGCTGTGACTGAGTCACTGTAACTGTGACTGGATTACTGTAGCTGTGACTGGATTACTGTGGATGTGACTGGATTACTGTGGCTGTGACTGGGTCACTGTAACTGTGACTGGATTACTGTAGCTGTGACTGGGTCACTGTGGCTGTGACTGGATTACTGTGGCTGTGACTGGATTACTATAGCTGTGACTGGATTACTGTGGCTGTGACTGGATTACTGTAGCTGTGACTGGGTCACTGTGGCTGTGACTCAATTACTGTGGCTGTGACTGGGTCACTGTAACTGTGACTGGATTACTGTAGCTGTGACTGGGTCAATGTGGCTGTGACTGGATTACTGTGGCTGTGACTGGGTCACTGTAACTGTTACTGGGTCACTGTGGCATTGACTGGATTACTGTGGCTGTGACTGGATTACTTTAGCTGTGACTGGATTACTATAGCTGTGACTGGATTACTTTAGCTGTGACTGGATTACTATAGCTGTGACTGGATTACTGTAGCTGTGACTGGATTACTGTGGCTGTGACTGGGTCACTGTAGCTGTGACTGGATTACTATAGCTGTGACTGGATTACTGTAGCTGTGACTGGATTACTGTGGCTGTGACTGGGTCACTGTGGCTGTGACTGGATTACTGTAGCTGTGACTGGATTACTGTGGATGTGACTGGATTACTGTGGCTGTGACTGGGTCACTGTAACTGTGACTGGATTACTGTAGCTGTGACTGGGTCACTGTGGCTGTGACTGGATTACTGTGGCTGTGACTGGATTACTATAGCTGTGACTGGATTACTGTAGCTGTGACTGGATTACTGTAGCTGTGACTGGATTACTGTGGCTGTGACTGGGTCACTGTGGCTGTGACTGGATTACTGTAGCTGTGACTGGATTACTGTGGATGTGACTGGATTACTGTGGCTGTGACTGGGTCACTGTAACTGTGACTGGATTACTGTAGCTGTGACTGGGTCACTGTGGCTGTGACTGGATTACTGTGGCTGTGACTGGGTCACTGTAACTGTGACTGGATTACTGTAGCTGTGACTGGGTCACTGTGGCTGTGACTGGATTACTGTGGCTGTGACTGGGTCACTGTAACTGTGACTGGATTACTGTAGCTGTGACTGGGTCACTGTGGCTGTGACTGGATTACTGTGGCTGTGACTGGGTTACTGTAGCTGTTACTGGGTCACTGTGGCTGTGACTGGATTACTGTGGCTGTGACTGGGTCACTGTAACTGTGACTAGATTACTGTAGCTGTGACTGGATTACTGTAGCTGTGACTGGATTACTGTAGCTGTGACTGGATTACTGTGGCTGTGACTGGGTCACTGTGGCTGTGACTGGATTACTATAGCTGTGACTGGATTACTGTAGCTGTGACTGGATTACTGTAGCTGTGACTGGGTCACTGTGGCTGTGACTGGGTCACTGTAGCTGTGACTGGATTACTGTGGCTGTGACTGGGTCACTGTAGCTGTGACTGGATTACTATAGCTGTGACTGGATTACTGTAGCTGTGACTGGATTACTATAGCTGTGACTGGATTACTTTAGCTGTGACTGGATTACTATAGCTGTGACTGGATTACTGTAGCTGTGACTGGATTACTGTGGCTGTGACTGGGTCACTGTAGCTGTGACTGGATTACTGTGGCTGTGACTGGGTCACTTTAGCTGGATACTCCCCTGGATACTGATCTGAAATCACATGAGTAGAAAGACCCAGTGAGCGTGAGGGAGAGAGAGGGAGGTGCATGAGAGCTGAGGAGAGAGAGGGAGGTGAGTGGGAGCTGAGGAGAGAGAGGGAGGTGTGTGGGGGCTGAGGAGAGAGAGGGAGGTGTGTGGGAGCTGAGGAGAGAGAAGGAGGTGTGTGAGAGAGAGAGGTGTGTGGGAGCTGAGGAGAGAGAAGGAGGTGTGTGAGAGAGAGAGGTGTGTGGGAGCTGAGGAGAGAGAAGGAGGTGTGTGAGAGAGAGAGGTGTGTGGGAGCTGAGGAGAGAGAGGGAGGTTTGCGGGAGCTGAGGAGAGAGGGAGGTGTGTGAGAGCTCAGGAGAGAGAAGGGGGTGTGTGAGAGAGAGAGGTGTGTGGGAGCTGAGGAGAGAGAAGGAGGTGTGTGAGAGAGAGAGGTGTGTGGGAGCTGGAGAGAGAGAAGGAGGTGTGTGAGAGCTGAGGAGAGAGGGAGGTGTGTGAGAGCTGAGGAGAGAGAGGGAGGTGTGTGAGAGAGAGAGGTGTGTGGGAGCTGAGGAGAGAGAAGGAGGTGTGTGAGAGAGGGAGGTGTGTGGGAGCTGAGGAGAGAGAAGGAGGTGTGTGAGAGAGAGAAGTGTGTGGGAGCTGAGGAGAGAGAAGGAGGTGTGTGAAAGATGGAGGTCTGCGGGAGCTGAGGAGAGAGAGGGAGGTGTGTGAGAGCTGAGGAGAGAGAGGGAGGTGTGTGGGAGCTGAGGAGAGAGAGGGAGGTGTGTGAGACAGAGAGGTGTGTGGGAGCTGAGGAGAGAGAAGGAGGTGTGTGAGAGAGAGAGGTGTATGGGAGCTGAGGAGAGAGAAGGAGGTGTGTGAGAGAGAGAGGTGTGTGGGAGCTGAGAAGAGAGAAGGAGGTGTGTGAGAGAGAGAGGTGTGTGGGTGCTGAGGAGAGAGAAGGAGGTGTGTGAGAGAGGGAGGTGTGCGGGAGCTGAGGAGAGAGGGAGGTGTGTGGGAGCTGAGGAGAGAGAGGGAGGTGTGTGAGAGAGAGAGGTGTGTGGGAGCTGAGGAGAGAGGGGGAGGTATGTGGGAGCTGAGGAGAGAGAGGGAGGTGTGTGAAAGCTGAGGAGAGAGAGGGAGGTGTGTGAAAGCTGAGGAGAGAGAGGGAGGTGTGTGGGAGCTCAGGAGAGAGGGGGAGGTGTGTGGGAGCTTAGGAGAGAGAGGGAGGTGTGTGGGAGCTGAGGAGAGAGAGGGAGGTGTGTGAAAGCTGAGGAGAGAGAGAGAGGTATGTGGGAGCTGAGGAGAGAGAGGGAGGTGTGTGAGAGCTCAGGAGAGGTGTGTGGGAGCTGAGGAGAGAGAGGGAGGTGTGTGGGAGCTTAGGAGAGAGAGGGAGGTGTGTGGGAGCTCAGGAGAGAGAGGGAGGTGTGTGGGAGCTGAGGAGAGAGAGGGAGGTGTGTGGGAGCTGAGGAGAGAGAGGGAGGTGTGTGAGAGCTCAGGAGAGAGAGGGAGGTGTGTGGGAGCTGAGGAGAGAGAGGGAGGTGTGTGAGAGCTCAGGAGAGAGAAGGGGGGGGGTCTCTCTGCTCCACACCTCCACCATTCCCTCCAATAACAGTCATTTCAGCCAAACATTACAGAGGATCCAAATCATGGAAAACATCCTGAGGGCTGGACAGTGATGGTGCTGCTCAGGTTTGAGGTGCTGTGATGTGTCTCAGAGCATTCTGGGTAAATAAATAATCAGAACCGAACTCTAGCGCAACCAGAGTATTGTGCTTATTACTTAATGAAGCTTCCCTCAGCTCAGATTAGCATATTCATAAGGTGGACAGCTTTGCTACAGCTTTGAAAGAATAACGCCAGCCTGTTTTCTTTCTGTGCTTCTTTCTTTTTTCCATACATAACCCCATTTGTTGGATTCCTTAAACTCCCATTAGCGGACGTGATCCGACATGTTGCTCTAAAACAGTGGCACTTTCTGAAACCATTCCATTTTACGCTTGAGAAAGCCCAGTGAGCAAGACCGGCCTCATGTAAAACTCAACCTGCAACATGTTGTGAACGACTATTAAAACAAGATCTACACTCAAACCCCAGCCCTCAAAAAGTATAATTAATGCTTCAATAATTAATTTCACTCTGAGATTACACAATGGTAGTGATTTACTGTGTTTCTTTTTGCGCTGGCTTACTCAATTAGAAGCTAAAGTCATTTGCCCTCATAGTACACACTGACCTCTGTAGGTGCATTGTGCTTCTGCTCTGGGTTCACCCTGAAAAGAATGTGTCTTTTCAGTCCGGGCTCTTACATCCTGAAATCTGAATCCTCAGACTGTCCTGCCCTGTTGAAAAATGTGTTTTTTGTTTTATTTATTTTCATATTTGTAAGACATCGCTCAAACGTGAGCTGGAATAATCTGTGGTCTGATAAGCACCACTATCTCTGTGGTAATTAAGAGCATTTTCTGGCACATTCTGTGGTCAAGCTAATCATGAGCTGGACACAGAGGGCAGGTTTGAGGGGCTCTTAATTCTGCTCCTCTCTTTCTTTTGACAGGAGCAAAAAGCAGCAGCCTCCCTTATTAGCGATGTCCGTCAGCGTCCTGTCATTTCACACATTGTGTTTTCCTCCTTGCTGTTTGGAGTGACACCCCCTGCTCCTACTGCCCCTCCTCTCTCACTCCATCTCTCTCTCTCCCCTTCTCTCTCTCTCTCTTGCTCTCTCACACACACTCACACTCCCCACCAATTTGTTTCCTCTGACAGGGCATTGTTTCTGAGCTTTGCTGTTGAGGCTGCTTCGTTAGCTTTCCTTTAATGAGCAGCTTAATTGAGCTGTCTACCAGACCACCTGTCACCCACAGCCCTTATTTCCATAGCAATGGGCTGACATTGTGCTGCTCTGACAGGCTGGGCTGAGGGGGGGGGGGGCCGTGGGGGGGGGGGGTGTCTAGAGTGGGGGATAGCTGTGCTGCGAGACGGAGGGAAGGAGAGAGAGTTTTAGAAAGAGAAGTGGAGGAGAGCAGAGACACAGCTTGGGGAAGTTTCCGGAGGCAGAGGGGAGAGAGGAGTAAGGGAGTAAGAGGAGAATGAGGAGGTCTGAAAGTGACAGATTTAAGAGAAGGTTGTGGAAAAAGAGAGGACAGGAGAAAAGATGACTCAGAGGAAGAAGGGAGGAGTTTTCAGTGTGGGAAGGAAATGACAAGCAAAGCTTGACACAATTTTTAAAAATTATAATGGTTTATGTATTAATTTCCCCCAACAGTTATTGCCATTTGTTTTAAGAAATATGTGTATGTAATCAATTTATTTTACCATCATTGCTGGAGGTATGTCAGTATACATATTAATGCAAGTAACACTGACAATGAGAGGTTTTCTCCCCAAAGATTTCATCTCAACATCATGCTTTTCTGCGCAGAAATCAATCCAGTTAGGAATATATGACGGCTCTCTGCTGGGCTTGATCTGAAAGTATGGAAAAAATTAAATCCAATGAAACCAAACACAAAACCTCACCCCTTTTGATCGAGATGGGGTTAAAAGTTTAATATCACATTCAGGGACCTAGTTGTCCTTTATGATCTCTGTATTGTGAATGCTTGACTTTGCAAAAGTAAACAAATAAATTAATGAACTGATATTTTGAAAGAGTGAAAATGTCAGTGCATGTTTTTTCCTTGACTGGAAAATCTACAGGAATCATGTAGTCTGTGTGCAGACAAGAGCCAACCCCAGCACTCCCTACACACACACACACACACAACAGCAGGTTTAAAACACAGAAAAAGTTTAAAAGTTGTGTGGAAAAATAGAGGCAGAAAAAAACAAGGGAGTTCGTAGTGCGTCTGTCAGAGAGCCAGAGTAAGCACAACAGCATCTCAGAATGTCCTGCAGCTCCACTCCAGATCCTGCAGAGCTCCACTCTGGATCCTGCAGAGCTCCACTCTGGATCCTGCAGAGCTCCACTCCAGATCCTGCAGAGCTCCACTCTGGATCCTGCAGAGCTCGACTCTGGATCCTGCGGAGCTCCACTGCAGATCCTGCAGGTGCTCTGCCCTGTTTCAGAGCACATCCGATCCCCCAACAGCAAAGGGCTACAGATGATTTCATTACGGGGGGGGGGGGGGGGGGGGCTGCCCTGATGGGTCACAGAGTGTTTTGGGACAGTGGCCAGCGGGCCTAACCCTGACCTCCTGTACATTCGCCCGACAGATGGGGGCCTCCCTTTATAGGTCCAGATGGATGTGAACTTTGACCCCCCCACAGACTGACCACTCACGCTTGCACAAGCTGGCCAGTGGCCTTTAGCATACCTGCCCACTGGCCGCCCTGCCCAGTGGCCTTTCTCTGATGCTAAAGCCTGTATCTACATCACCTGTGTTCACGTGTGTGATGCTAAAGCCTGTATCTACATCACCTGTGTTCACGTGTGTGATGCTAAAGCCTGTATCTACATCACCTGTGTTCACGTGTGTGATGCTAAAGCCTGTATCTACATCACCTGTGTTCATGTGTGTGATGCTAAAGCCTGTATCTACATCACCTGTGTTCATGTGTGTGATGCTAAAGCCTGTATCTACATCACCTGTGTTCACGTGTGTGATGCTAAAGCCTGTACCTACATCACCTGTGTTCACGTGTGTGATGCTAAAGCCTGTATCTACATCACCTGTGTTCACGTGTGTGATGCTAAAGCCTGTATCTACATCACCTGTGTTCATGTGTGTGATGCTAAAGCCTGTATCTACATCACCTGTGTTCACGTGTGTGATGCTAAAGCCTGTATCTACATCACCTGTGTTCACGTGTGTGATGCTAAAGCCTGTATCTACATCACCTGTGTTCATGTGTGTGATGCTAAAGCCTGTATCTACATCACCTGTGTTCACGTGTGTGATGCTAAAGCCTGTACCTACATCACCTGTGTTCACGTGTGTGATGCTAAAGCCTGTATCTACATCACCTGTGTTCACGTGTGTGATGCTAAAGCCTGTATCTACATCACCTGTGTTCACGTGTGTGATGCGAAAGCCTGTATCTACATCACCTGTGTTCACGTGTGTGATGCTAAAGCCTGTATCTACATCACCTGTGTTCACGTGTGTGATGCTAAAGCCTGTATCTAACTGCACCTGTGTTTTATTTTTCACAGCTGTCCACTGCATGGATCTCACAGGATGTGAGGTTGTCTTGATCACACTTTGATTCTATCCTCTCTCCTTTCTATCTGCTCTCTGTCCATTTTACCAGCTGCATTTACTCTTATTGGTGGTCAATTTTGAGGTTTATCTTTTCTTGGATCTAGAATAAACTTTTCAACTCTTTTCAACTTCCACTCTTCCAGAGGATTTTTTTCCTGTCTACCACCAGCTCTATCGTTCTTTTTGCTATTTTATCTTTTAGTACAACCCAAGAAAACAGCATACAGTGGTTTAACTCCAGTCCTGGATGGCTGCAGCATCTGCAAGTTTAACTCCAGTCCTGGAGGGCTGCAGCATCTGCAAGTTTAACTCCAGTCCTGGAGGGCTGCAGTGTCTGCAGGTTTAACTCCAGTCCTGGAGGGCCTCAGTGTCTGCAGGTCTAACTCCAGTCCTGGAGGGCTGCAGTGTCTGCAGGTTTAACTCCAGTCCTGGAGGGCCTCAGTGTCTGCAGGTTCAACTCCAGTCCTGGAGGGCCTCAGTGTCTGCAGGTTTAACTCCAGTCCTGGAGGGCCTCAGTGTCTGCAGGTTCAACTCCAGTCCTGGAGGGCCTCAGTGTCTGCAGGTTTAACTCCAGTCCTGGAGGGCCACAGTGTCTGTAGGTTTAACTCCAGTCCTGGAGGGCCACAGTGTCTGTAGGTTTAACTCCAATCCTGGAGGGCTGCAGTGTCTGCAGGTTTAACTCCAGTCCTGGAGGGCCAAAGTGTCTGCAGGTTTAACTCCAGTCCTGTAATCTGATACCTGTGGTTTACAGTAGTCTGAGGTGTGGGTAAACTTGGACCAGGCCTTGACTACCCTATGACTGCTAGTTGGTCATTCTCCCACAAGCGTGAAAACTCAGCTCCCTCATCTCTACTCTTCCTTTCAGCTATGCGGCAGGAAAAGGCAAAAAGGAATAGAAAAGAAATGAAAAAGAAATTAAAAAAGGGGGAATGGAGGAGAGGGAGGGTTGGGGATTACAGCTGAAAAGGGATGGGGGTGCAGAGACAGTGAGGCAAACACATTCAGCCCTGAATGAGTAACCCAATCTACACAACCATATGCTAATGACCACACCATTTAACACCATCAATTCATAAACTCCCTTTCTCCCTTTCTCTGTCCTGTGTCTTTCTTTCCCTCTCTCTTTCTCTGGGGCTAATTGCTGAGCGTCTTTGCGGCTGAAAGAGGAGCACTGCTGTGAATGATCTTCCATATTGTGCTGTTCTTCTCCCCCCTCCTGTCTGTCACATTAAAGCCACCTTGCTCACATATTGCACCTGATTCTGTATGTCACTTGCTTGGTCTGTGAGCATGCATGTGGGTGCGCATGCGTTTGTGTGTCTGCGTATGTCTGTGGGCGTGCGTGTGGGTGCGCATGCGTTTGTGTGTCTGCGTGTGTCTGTGAGCGTGCGTGTGGGTGCGCATGCGTTTGTGTGTCTGCGTATGTCTGTGCATGTGGGTGCGCCAAGAGCTGTGTGTCTGCGTGTGTCTGTGAGCGTGCATGTGGGTGCGCATGCGTTTGTGTGTCTGCGTATGTCTGTGCATGTGGGTGCGCCAAGAGCTGTGTGTCTGCGTGTGTCTGTGAGCGTGCGTGTGGGTGCGCATGCGTTTGTGTGTCTGCGTATGTCTGTGAGCGTGCGTGTGGGTGCGCATGCGTTTGTGTGTCTGCGTGTGTCTGTGAGAGTGCGTGTGGGTGCGCATGCGTTTGTGTGTCTGCGTGTGTCTGTGAACGTGCGTGTGGGTGCGCATGCGTTTGTGTGTCTGCGTGTGTCTGTGAACGTGCGTGTGGGTGCGCATGCGTTTGTGTGTCTGTGTGTGTCTGTGAACGTGTGTGTGGGTGCGCATGCGTTTGTGTGTGTCTGCGTGTGTCTGTGAACGTGCGTGTGGGTGCGCATGCGTTTGTGTGTCTGTGTGTGTTTGTGAACGTGCGTGTGGGTGCGCATGCGTTTGTGTGTCTGTGTGTTTGTGAACGTGCGTTCGGGTGCGCATGCGTTTGTGTGTCTGTGAGCGTGCGTGTGTGTGCGCATGCGTTTGTGTGTGCCTGCGTGTGTCTGTGAGCGTGCGTGTGGGTGCGCATGCGTTTGTGTGTCTGTGTGTGTCTGTGAATGTGGGTGCGCATGCGTTTGTGTGTGTCTGCGTGTGTCTGTGAACGTGTGTGTGGGTGCGCATGCGTTCGTGTGTGTCTGCGTGTGTCTGTGAACGTGCGTGTGGGTGCGCATGCGTTTGTGTGTCTGTGTGTGTTTGTGAATGTGCGTGTGGGTGCGCATGCGTTTGTGTGTCTGTGAGTGTGCGTGTGGGTGCGCATGCGTTTGTGTGTGTCTGCGTGTGTCTGTGAGCGTGGGTGCGCATGCATTTGTGTGTGTCTGCGTGTGTCTGTGTGTGTCTGTGAACGTGTGTGTGGGTGCGCATGCGTTTGTGTGTCTGCGTGTGTCTGTGAGCGTGCGTGTGGGTGCGCCAAGAGCTGTGGGCGCACCCACCCACACGCTGTGGCACTGAGCCAGCCCCACCCACACGCTGTGGCACTGAGCTAGCCCCACCCACACGCTGTGGCACTGAGCTAGCCCCAACCACACGCTGCGGCACTGAGCTAGCCCCACCCACACGCTGCGGCACTGAGATAGCCCCACCCACACGCTGCGGCACTGAGATAGCCCCACCCACACGCTGTGGCACTGAGATAGCCCCACCCACACGCTGTGGCACTGAGATAGCCCCACCCACATGCTGTGGCACTAAGCTAGCCCCACCCACACGCTGTGGCACTGAGAAAGCCCCACCCACACGCTGTGGCACTGAGAAAGCCCTACCCACACGCTGCGGCACTGAGCTAGCCCCACCCACACGCTGCGGCACTGAGCCAGCCTCACCCACACGCTGCGGCACTGACCCAGCCTCATTCACACGCTGTGGCACTGAGAAAGCCCCACCCACACGCTGTGGCACTGAGAAAGCCCCACCCACATGCTGTGGCACTGAGATAGCCCCACCCACACGCTGTGGCACTGAGAAACCCCACCCACATGCTGTGGCACTGAGAAAGCCCTACCCACATGCTGCGGCACTGACCCAGCCCCACCCACACGCTGTGGCACTGAGCCAGCCTCACCCACACGCTGCTGCACTGACCCAGCCCCATTCACACGCTGCGGCACTGACCCAGCCCCACCCACACGCTGCGGCACTGACCCAGCCCCATTCACACGCTGCGGTACTGACCCAGCCCCACCCACACGCTGCGGCACTGACCCAGCCCCACCCACACGCTGCGGCACTGACCCAGCCCCATTCACACGCTGCGGCACTGACCCAGCTCCACCCACACGCTGCAGCACTGACCCAGCCCCACCCACACGCTGCGGTACTGACCCAGCCCCACCCACACGCTGCATCACTGACCCAGCCCCACCCACACGCTGTGGCACTGACCCAGCCCCACCCACACGCTGCATCACTGACCCAGCCCCACCCACATGCTGCGGCACTGACCCAGCCCCACCCACACGCTGCATCACTGACCCAGCCCCACCCACACGCTGCGGCACTGACCCAGCCCCATTCACACGCTGCGGCACTGACCCAGCCCCACCCACACGCTGTGGCACTGACCCAGCCCCACCCACACGCTGCATCACTGACCCAGCCCCATTCACACGCTGCGGTACTGACCCAGCCCCACCCACACGCTGTGGCACTGACCCAGCCCCACCCACACGATGCATCACTGACCCAGCCCCATTCACACGCTGCGGCACTGACCCAGCCCCATTCACACGCTGCGGCACTGACCCAGCCCCACCCACACGCTGCATCACTGACCCAGCCCCACCCACACGCTGTGGCACTGACCCAGCCCCACCCACACGCTGCATCACTGACCCAGCCCCACCCACACGCTGCGGCACTGACCCAGCCCCACCCACACGCTGCGGCACTGACCCAGCCCCACCCACACGCTGCGGCACTGACCCAGCCCCACCCACACGCTGCGACACTGACCCAGCCCCACCCACACGCTGCGGCACTGACCCAGCCCCACCCACACGCTGCATCACTGACCCAGCCCCACCCACACACTGCGACACTGACCCAGCCCCACCCACACGCTGCATCACTGACCCAGCCCCATTCACATGCTGCGGCACTGACCCAGCCCCATTCACACGCTTCAGCACTTCCCTGAAAACACAGACAGGTAGATTTAAATAGGAAAGGTTTTAGATATGAAAGGTTTGATGAGAAATCAGATCTCAATCCAACATACCTCTCAGTCTCTCTCTCTTCTTTCAAATGTCCTTTTTTGCCCAAATTTCAATAACATAATACATAATAAACACGGTATACATAGTATATATATAATCATATACACAAAAACATATATAGTGCTCAAACTAATATTACTTAAAACATTGTGGTAACAAATAGCGTTTCTACCACTACTACCACCTCTACTGCCTCTTCCCTCTCCCCTCTCTGTCCCTCACGCCCCTTCTTTTTGGGCGGTGCACTTGACCCTCTGGAGCAGGGTGGCCAGGCTAATCCTGTGATCAGCATGCGGGTGGGGCCGAGCCCTGGCTGGCCCTGTGGTGCTGCAGGGTGACTGAGCCACTTGTGCTAATACACAGGCCTCGGCCCATTGTGCTGCCCCCGCCCTCCAGCCCAATTCAGCTCACTGCTGGGAATATCACACTGCACAAAAAATAAAAGTAAGTGAGTGAACTTCATTTTTCACTACATTTTGTATTATTCTAATAATGAAACAGCCCCATTATACGATTGGGTGGGTGTAGGTAGTGAGATAAAGAATGAAGACAGAGAGAGAAAGGGAAGGACAGAGAGAGCAAGAAAGAGGAGAAAATCCCACCATAGTGGTCCTGCCCCAGGTCTGTGCTGCAGGGTCAGCTCTGCCCCAGGTCTGTGCTGCAGTCACACAAAGGCAGGAGTGGGGGGGGGCTTGGCACACAAACACTTAGCACTTGTTCCGCAGAGCAGCCCACCTCCTCAAAATCCACAGATTTGTCAGAACAAATTGGCCAGGCCCTGAAGTCTTGTTTGCCGAGCCCCAAAGCTCAGAGAGAAGGGAAGGAGAGGCCCACAAAGCCCTTCCAGAGAGCACTGTGTATGGGCAGGAAGTATACGAACGCCTGGGTCTAACGCCTGGCACCTATGATCATGTGCTCCGTACAGCCCAGTCGTTACACCCTCAGCTGCTGGTACTGCAGCCCCTCTCTATGAAAGAGAGGATTTGACTTTTTGATCATGAGACATGAGATGTGATAAGCACAAGAGCGCAGAAATGAAACTGTTTCCTGTTTGACCTCACCCTCGTCTTCCGCTCAGTCACCACGCTGGCACTGCTATGGCCATCATCTGCATTTCATCTGCGGGGGGTTATAGTGCCCTCCACTTAGCTGCACCTCTCACGATTTAAACACCCTCAGCGCTGACACAGGGAAACACCAGACTGTGCTCTTCAAGTTGGTAGACAAAAATGGTGTGCAGACAGGTGTGCCAAAAGAAACATAAAGCAATGAAAATGTCTGGTGGTTACTGTGCGCAGGGAATGGATCTGCTGACTGGACATGCACACAGTTCTGCTCATCAGGACCATCAAAGATTATATTCACAACTTGTTTTTGTATATTCCTTTTTCACTGATTTGATTTGCGTTTACTCACACCCACAGAGATGAAGGGGTGAGGAGCGGCCGGGGTGTTGGGGGTTGGGCGTTGGAGGAGCAGGGGGCAAACTGGTCAGGAAATGAAGGTGTGATTGGGTGATGTTCACCATTTCCTCAAGCGCGGCAGGCCCTTTGAGCAGCAGCGGTGTAGCATAGCACCATATGAGCAGCCGGCTTTAGGCTGATCTCTGTAACTAATCCTGTTTGCTCCTCTATGGGCAACACATCCCCAAACTCAGGGGGCCGTGGCAGGCTCATACACCAGCCGCCCCCGGGATGCCCCAGCTCCGCTCCCCATCTGGGCCCAGCCCCCTCACAGGGTGGGGCGGAGTCTGGGCACCCATGCACGAGCATGCCCAGACACGCCCCCAATGACCCCGCACCCTGTGACCCCAAACCTCCACACCCCCAAACTCCCCCCACGGGCAGGATGGAGTAATGCTGACGCTGCCTCACACAATCAGTGGCATAAACTCTGAAAAAAACGCACAATAGGAAGGTATGCTGCAAAGCATTGTGGGGCCAGGGGAACTGTTGCTAGGTGATCCCACTGTAAGGATGCTCACTGTAATGGCACTTTCATCCCTCTCAGGCTCAGCTTTAGCCAGCCAGGGTCAGGACTCATAAAGCGTGTCAGACCTGCGCTGCTGATCTTGGATCAGTTTCACCTTTTACCTCATAACTGACATGGTCATGGCATCAGTTGGATGCCTGGGAGCACACACACAGCATCACATGAGGAAAGAATTAGCCTGGAGGACATGAGGCCTCTTGAGTACCATAATCACATGCCTAAGCTGATCCACCCCACCTGCTGCTGGCGAAACCTCTCCTCTGTCAGACAAAGCCAGCTCTCCTGCAGTTCCCACATTCCCCAGACCTTTATATGACATTACATTTGGGAAATGTGTCTGATACAGTCACGGTGGCAGTGAAGTCTCACAGCGTTACTGAAATTGATCACTAATGGCTGCAGGAGGTCCAGCTGTCCGGCAGAGAAAGTGGAAAATGCTTGGGTATCATGGGCCAGATTTTAGCACCTCGACCTTTGAACTTGAGCAGTGACCTTCACTGGCCACTCTCTCCATTTGTGGGGTTATAGGTCACAGAAGGACGCAGCTCTCCATGACAGTGGTCAAGGTGGTGACACCGGACACAGATAGATCAGATCATCGGGCCAAAAATCAATAATGTGTCTGATAGCTGCGAAGCTGGACAGCTCTCCTTCACTGACCTCTGGCTGAATTCCAGAGCCGGATGCTTCGGCCTCCCGCTGCGGCCACCGTGTTTGCCCCCCTGCTTCTGCTCATTCCTGCTGCGGCCGCTGTGTGTGCCCCCCTGCTTCTACTCATTTCCTTGTTTGTCTGGTATTTCTTACTAATGTGGCTGTCTCTTACTGTGTACTTTTGACACTATCAGAAGTTCTTCAAAACTCAGCACATGTAGCAGGCAGTTAGAGGACACAGCCAAACACACTGACATCTCTGGAGGTTCAGTAACTGAAGGATTATAGGTTTAAATCTCATGAGGGACATTACTATGCCACACATGAAGACATGCATCCTCAATTTCTCTAGTAAATACCAAACTGCGATGGACAGGAGAGTAGGGCCAGCACATGATTCGAGTAACTCGTGTACCTGGAATAGTAAAAAAAAATCAACGATTAAAATGTTGTGCCTCGAAGCTTCTTTTATTTTTTTCCCCGTTTCCCCATGCTGCAGACCAGCGATGCAGTGTATTAACACGGACCATGATACTTGAGCATTAAAAGAGCGAAAAACTGCGAGGAAAGTGTGAGTGAAAAGGCATTCGGCATAAAAATAGTAAAGTCTGGAGAGCATTTTACAGTAAAACCTACGGAAAATGTATTGCGGTGCAACATTTGTAAGATGGACCTTGCTTCTCATAATAACATGTCGTTCATGCTGCATTACATTTTAAGAAAACATCCTGCATATGAGCAAAATTAAGCAGGTATAAGGTAAGGAATTAACATGGAATGCTCTTGCTAGTTGTGCTGCTATGTCGAAATTCACGTCACCTGTTGAATTAAACAGGCTGGCAGAAGAGCCGGTTGAATTGCATGCATGCGTATTTTATCTGTCTACTTGCCAGAGTACAGTCCTGCATTTTAATGCCTTCACTCGCGTTCTCCAGACAACTGAACTCTACCGTTTGTAGTCATTTTCATTCTTCCGTACATAACAGTGATGCGCTGGTACGTACACCGGTGACTATAATTTTGACTGGATGTTTGACACGTGCATTTAATTCAACCGGGTCTTTATAAACTATCTTAGCTGTTAGCTGTGAGATTGCTAGCTCATTGTTAACAAGTGTTTTTTTTTTCAGTGCTGACTCGTTGAGCTGCTTAAGCTTAATATTAAATAATTATGTAAAAATCATAATCATTACAATTGTATAAGTACACTTTTTAAGAATCTGACAATTCTGTATAAATAAATAATATAGGGTAAATTTAAAACAAAACATATTTGTCTTTTTTGTGAATGGTTGAATTTATTAGTTGGAGATTTCATGATAATTAAACGTATTGTTTATCATTCATTTACCCCTCAAATAAATAAATTTTTGCGATTATTTTTTTCAGGTAACTCTGTTTGGCTACTCGTCAGATTAATCGAAAGATTACTGTATCACCCATATAATCGTTAGTGACAGCCATACATGAGGTATACAAGTCAGATACTACTAAACAACAGATTCAACTAAGCAACTGGCTAAATCTGGTAGTGACAGAAATAAATGTTTGTAGTTTCATAGATCATTGTATAAGCAGGCTGCAGTTATTTGACACGTCCTACGGTATGTTTTACCATACTGGATATCATGCCACAGCCAAAAGTGTTGTTGCCTTTAGTAATTACAGTCGTAATTTCTATAATGTTAATTAAAAAAATATGGCATCCATGTCACGTAAGTAGAACGCAGCGATTAGGCGATTGTAATTTACATTCCGAACTGCTATTAACTTCGCCTTTACGAGTTTCTTCATATAGACCAGCCTATCACACCATGGTGGGTACGATTCATTAAAAGTTAAATAATGCATCAGTTATTCAATGTAATATACGTTGGTTTTTACCATCTTACCCCATGTTTTGATATTGTCAAAATAGAACCTTTGGTTTGTGGATCTTCAATTTACAATGTGTGTGCGTCTACGTCGTGACGCTTTTACTTTTCTCCTAGAAAGAGTATGAGTGCCCTCTACTGGACATTAGTAATGGAATTTCCCCCTCAGCTCTGTATTGATTTTGAGATTCATCAGTCACCGTGTTGGTCATTTTAATTATATGGTGTTGTATTTCGCGATTCTCCCGAAACCCAAACAGCTAAAAGCCTATTTTCTACCAATCGGGTAAAACGCAGGTGGACAAGCAGCAAAGTAGATATTTCCAAGTTTGACTGGACCGCACACTACATTGAAACTACGCTCTTCCCTTTTCTTAATTTGCTCTGCCCAACGATAGCCTGGTCAGAGCAAAATACTTTACCAAACATGTGACCAATATATATTACCAAGTATTAGAACGTAGAAATACATATCTTTATTATTTTCATACTCTATGCTCTGACTTTGTTTTGACGATATTCAGTATCCTGCGCACATACAATGCTTGTGAAATTGCTGTGACACGTTTTAGCTAATTGTAGTGACATTTTAGTTAAGTTTTCCATAACGTTAAAACGAAATATAATATATTTTAGAAACATGAAGAGTGATTCGGGTATCTCATTGTAAGTTGAATGCATGCTGTAACATAAGATACGGCTATGTTCCACACAGCTGAGCAGCATCTGACTTTCCCCAAACCGATCGACTGAGCAGACTTTTCGGGTTGCCAGCTTGTGTAAAACTTCCCTTAATTGCCAGATAGACGGGGATTTTCAAAGTGTGAATGTGTGGACGCCTGGACGAGTATTGAAGACTACAATGGAATAAAAATTGACACAATTTACTGGAAATTACGAGTATTTAGCACACTGCAACCAGCCTTCGGAGCAGCTGGGGTGTTTTTGAGGTGCTGCACAGCCTAAAGATGTGCAACTGTAAGGAAGGTCGATTACATCTGTGCTCGACTGATAAACCCTGTCTGTTTCCAATGGCGGTAGGTCTGGAGCCGAAGCGAAACACTCAGTCACAGTGAACTGTTCATCTGCAGCAGTATAACTTGTCAGTAGTATGGAGAAAAAGAAGTTCAATGTCAACTTGGACGATTCTGCTTTTACAAAAGAGAGAATTCCGGTTTGTAATCTGTTGTTTGACTTGCTGGTCAGCAGTTTTTCAGACCGTAATGTGAAAGGTATCGGTAGCTAACAGGGTGTGCAGAGAATGTTTGTTAGTTTTGTCGTGAACTGTACTGCTTATCGGTAGCTACCGAACATGTTTAAGCACTAGTGCTGGTAGATGTGGAAGAAGGGAACGGTATTTAAAGCGGGTCGCTAACCTCTACTGTGGGCTGCATAAATATTGACGGCTAAATCAGCGAGACTTGCATGGTTGTGCTGAAGGGCTGTTTTAGCACAGTGCCAGGCTCTGGAAGGGGATAACTTCATGGAGTTAGTGTTAAAATGTAGCTAACAAGCTACTCGTAATAACTTCTCAGCTGCTCAGGATTCAGTATCCGTCCGAATGGTATTTCTGAATTTCTAAAACTGTCCGGGATTTTGCGTTGCACATGCCGTAGACTGTACATACTTTAACTATTAGCTCAACAATATGTTTGTTTCTGGGAATTGGTGTAGGCTATGTAGTTTAAACTACAAGTCCCGGTGTGCATGTGTGCGACATATCTTGATAGTATGCGTGGCAAAATTCTCATCGCCTTGTGAGGACTGTTTGCCACTAGCTCAGTGCTGAGTATTTCATTGCTCCAGTTAATTACAGAGAAAACGCTGTGCTTTCGGCCTGGTTGGGATCAATGGGAAGCCAAGTGCATTGTCTGCAGAATTGACACATAAGAATCAGTGGAAAAGTCATGGTGCAGTGAAAATAGGCTAGTAACTGCAGAGTTTGTGCAGAAGTGTAAAGAGAGGCCGACACTGCACTGTCATTACTCCTGTTCATTACTCCTCCCTGTACAGGTGAAGCCCCTGTTTAAACCCTCCTCTGTGGGTGCAGATGGAATTCCATCAGCAGAGTCTGTTGCTCAGTCTGCGTCCTCATCTGCTGGCCAATCGCTGTCCTACGCGGAGTTTATCATCCAGAGCAAGCAAGCGGCAGCTCAGCACTCCGCCCCTCCCCCAATGGAGCCATCGGTGGGGTTAGGGTATGGGGGGCAGGACTCGGGGGCCTCTGGGGAACCCCACGGTGGGGCTGCAAAGGTTGGCAGTCCCAACTGTGAGCCCCCGCCCCCTCAAGAGGAGGTCCCACAGGCTGGGGCGGAGCCTGGGGGAGGTCGGAGGTCAGAGGTGGGCCTGATCAGTGCCACCAAACCGCTTGGCTCAGGAAACAGCATTATTGTTAGCCCCAGGCAGGTGAGAATCAAATCCCTCCACCCTTAATCTTCAAGAAAAGTTTCATGGTATAAAAATGTATAAGGGTGTCCAGTTACAACCACACCAAAATATCTAACCAAATAATCATCCTTAGATATGTAGTGCTACCGGACTCTTACTGTTTTACACCCTCCAGGCCACACAGTACGACAGGAGAGCCAGTGACTGTTTGGTGGCTGATGTCGCTTATCTGAGAGTGTGTCCAGGATTTGTTTTGTACAGGCTTGTGTGGCCTCTGCAGTCAGTATTGTCTGTACTCTTGTTGCTCTAGAGGGGAAACCCTATCCTGAAGTTTGTGAGGACTGTCCCATGGGAGTTTGGAGAGGTGCTGCCAGATTATGTCCTGGGGCAGACCACCTGTGCCCTGTTCCTCAGGTAACACCCCCTTAGCAAGAGAGAACAGCAGTGAGTGTGTGGGTGTCTTTCACTGATAAATCATCTCAGTGTAGGTGTTAGCTAAATGACCATGACACCACATGACTGCATGGTTGTTACTTTTGTTAGCTGTTTGACATTCTGATCATATGACTGTGTACCCGTGTTAACTGTATGACCAGTAACCATGTGAATACCTCTTGCTGCAGTCTGAGGTACCACAACCTGAACCCCAACTACATCCATGACCGTCTGAAGCAGCTTGGCCAGTCCTTTATGCTGAGGGTGCTGCTGGTGCAGGTGGACGTGGTGAGACCAAACAGGAGGATTTCTGCTTTGCCTTTTTTGTTAATAAAGAGGCAGACTCTATCCAGTAAACTCCACTTCCTGAGGGAGGCAGGTTCTGCAGGTGTTTACCTGAGCCTGGTCTCACTTCTGATCTCTCCTCACAATTCCAGCAGGCGAACTAAACTGTGAGGCCAGGTGGAGCAGGGCTTAACTGGTGGCCTGCAGCCCTTAGGGTGGAGAGCTGAGCAGCCAGCTGCTTCTACGCTGGCGACTGGTTGGTATGGTGCAGTATGCTTATGGTCTCTCCTGTCGTGTCTCTCTGCAGAAAGACCCCCACCATGCCCTGAAAGAGCTTGCTCGTATCTGCATCATGGCTGACTGCACCCTCATCCTGGCCTGGAGGTGTGGGAACGTCAGGCCGCATTCCTATTGAGTTGCACTGTCTGCTGCTTTTGGCTTCTTTCAGCATTTCAGTCATTCTTTTCTATAACCCACACATTTGGGTTGCAAACTCTAAACTGAGAGCTGATCAAAAGGAAACCACAAAACCTACTGACCCTGCAGTCCTATATAACTCAGTCAGTGAGATAGTGAGTGTAGAGTGAACAGTAACTCACTGATTTGAACCACTATTGATTGGCTGTAAAAAGGTAATCCTTTGATTGGTCCAAACCGCACTGGCTCATCATTCTCTGTGGTGTATTCCATAGCCCAGAGGAGGCGGGCCGCTACCTGGAGACCTACAAGGCCTATGAGAAGAAGCCTGCTGATCTGCTGAAGGAGCATGTGGAAAAGGACTTCCTGTCTAAGGTATGGGAAGCAGGAGCAATTCCTGCATGAGGTTCTGTTTTATTTTTCCTTTATTTAAACAAGTTAGCTCCACTAGGAATTCAGTGGGATGGCACCTTCTACAGTGTCTCTGTTGCTGTGCAGGGACATTGGGGTTCTCTTTTGGTCCAAAGAAAACAGTGCCCCCTACTGTCCCACCAGCATCTTTTCCAGCAGCAACTTAGTTTTCCCAGGAAGCCTCTCATTCAAGTGCTAAGCAAGCCCACACCTGCTAATCTGCAGCAGTTTGGCCTGCCCACCTGCAGGAACCTCTCTGTTCCAGGGGGAGAGCTTTCCCTAGCGCCGCCCCTGGACACTGGCTGTGCTGTCATGTTTGGCATTTTCACAGGTTACCGACTGCCTGACCACAGTTAAGTCTGTAAACAAGACCGACGCCTTGACCCTGATGTCCACATTCTCAGTAAGAGTTATTTCAGACATTACTTGAGGGATATCTGATTCAGAAACCTGTAACATACATTATCATGTTTAGATTAAAATGTCTTTGCCTCTTGTAACCAGACAATGGAGGGGATCATAAATGCCTCCAAAGAAGAGCTTACGCTCTGCCCTGGGCTCGGACCACAGAAGGTGAGTGAAGCGGATGAGCCTTTCAATGAGCAAAATATCCACAAAACGCAAAGTAATAATTTATTTAAACATTGTTGCAGTAAAGAATTTACTATATTACGGACTGAAGTTAGATTTCAGAGTTGTTAGCTTGTGATGTTTTGGGCCTGTGTTGTTTAGCATGTTCGCTCGCAGTGATGTGGGTATGTGTTCATTAACATATTAGCATGCAGTCATGTGAGGTTGTGTTTGTTAAGGTATTTTTAGCACAGTGTGATGTGAGGTTGTGTTCTTTAGCATGTTAGCATGCAGTGATGTGAGGTTGTTCATTAATGTATTTTTAGTACAGTGGGATGTGAGGTTGTGTACTTTAGCATGTTAGCGTGCAGTGATGTGAGGTTGTTCATTAATGTATTTTTAGTACAGTGTGATGTGAGGTTGTGTTCTTTAGCATGTTAGCATGCAGTAATGTGGGGTTGTGTGTGTTAGCATGTTAGCGTGCAGTGATGTGGGCTTGCATTTGTTAGCATGTAGTGATGTGGGGTTGTGTCTCCTTCAGGCCCGTCGGCTGCATGATGTTTTCCACCAGCCCTTCCTTAAATCCCGGAAAAAGGCGGAAACGTAGGGCTGGCAGCCAGTCATCGCCTCTCTTCAGTGGGGTCCCCCTGCAGACTGCTGCCTTTCCCCAGGTGTGCCCGGGGGGTCAAGCCATGTTCATCATGTTTTATACTTCCAGTTTCTAACTTCTTCTTCCATGTTTGTAATTCAGAGTGTACATTTCTGTATTGTAAAAAGAATAATGTTGCATATAAAACTAGACATAAAATTTAGCTTAATATTTATTACATCTCTGAGCATTTTATTAATGTTTTTAGCTGTTTAGCATAAAATTATGTTTATCTGTCAAAACAGGAGAACTATAAAGTACTACAATATAAAGACATAATGCAGTGAAAAAGCTGGTAATGGAACAAACAGATTTATTTATAAATCTTTGCTAGAAAGATAAGAGTAATCAATCACAATGACAAACTGAAAATAAACACATCGCCTCTTCAGGTATTGTGCTTCATTCAAGTTTTACTTTGATACAACATTTCAAGCCACCTCTTATTAAATGTGATCTGGGCTTGCTGTATGGTTTGCTAGCCTTATAAAACATGCGTTTAGTGCAATGGCTGCAGCCAGAAGGCCTTATTTAGCATAATGCCCATGCCCCAGACCTGTGGCCGAGAAAGACAGGAAAGAAAAACCTAAGAGTGACAAAAACGCACAAGCCTGGCTCTTACTGCAACACAGTATAAAACCGTTTGCAGATGTTTCTATCCTCCCATTGAGAGACAGAGGTTGCTGCTTGGTTAAAACTAAACTCAGATTGCATAGCTAGTGCGCACAGGTAAAGCCGTTGAACTAGGATACGGGTTACCCATGAGTGTGAAGCAGAAACTCGGCACAGTCTGCAGGTACTGCTTTGCTTTCATTCATGTTGCCTTCTCCCAGTAAAGCTGGAAATGGTGACAGGACACTGGTGAGACTAAAGCGTGAGCATTATGAAAACCAGTGGGTAGAGTAACATACCACATTTTGCTTTGGCGAGTAACACCTAGTGATTGGTTTCAAATAAGTCAATGACTGACTGTCTGTAGTTTTGCAGTTTTGTGAATGCCATAATAGGGAAAGCCAGAAAAAGCCACCAGTAACAGACTTTTCTGAACTAATCAAAAGGTTTTGGTGTATCATAGCTCTACTCATTAATGGTGCCAGTCTCTCTGCCCTATCAGGGAAGTGACTGATTGACAAGCAGTAGTTTTAATAAAGCTCAAGGATTTTAAACAATTTTTTTTTCTAGATTCATCAGGAAACACTGATTTTCAGAGCATAAGTGTGGAAAAGCCAGAAGGTGGGTGAGCACACAGTAAGACTGGCCGCTGTGGGACAGTTGACCCAGCGGAATGCTAATGGCCCCGGAAAACATGTCTGCTCCCAGAACCAGTATTTCATGATTAATCTGGAGATATCAGGAACAGCGACAGCTGTGTATCCCCATCGGTTATGTACAGTAAACAGGAGGGATTGTGTGTGCAACTTCACCCCTCTGTGCTTGGATTCCCTCATACCCTTACAGGAAACATTATCAAAGTAAACTACACACATTTTTAAAACTAGATTCCAGGTAGTGTACTTCCCCTTTACTTCCTAGAAGTAACGCCATTTTCATTAACTAAAGTACAATCTCAGAAACATGTTTTTTATGCACTTGGTGTATATTTTTAAAAATAATCTTTAAATGCAGTAATTCTCTGTAAGAGTAATTTGGCCGCTCTCCTGCAGTTGCTAGTGGAGACGAGCACCTGAAAGGCCACTAAGGGCTGCTTTATGTTTGTCCAACACCACCTTGCTGCAGAGATCCCAGCAGATTCTTTATAAATACCCTGTTGGCTGAGAGCCAGCGTCTCATGCATTCAGGGGTGGGCAGTAGTATTGATTGAGCGTCCCCTCTGTGCTGCATTCAGCTTTTAAAGTCATCATTGGTCAGTCCCTCAGTTTGCTGACAGTGCTGAGAGCTGAGCTGAGGGCATTTGCAGGTATGGTCCTGAAGGGGGCAGCGATTTCCCTGCTGGCTCGGAGCTCAGTCGTAATGAAGGCTCTTGAAGTTGAAACGTTTCCTGTCTGAGAAGCCGATCATCTGCGCGGAGGAAACATGAGAGAACACATAAAACAAGGCCTTTTCCTGTTTAACTTATAGTAGAAATCAGGGATTTTAATCACAGGGACAAGACTGCCATATTGTAAGCCTGGCCCTAAAAAACAGGGAGATCCTCCAATCAGAATATATAGGAGCTCCACCAATCACAGGCTTCACTGAAAACTCCAGCAGAATAACACTGGCAGTAAATGGTGGATAATGTTGGGTTTCACTGCCCAGCTGCCCACTGGCATGACCATCAGCAGTGTCATCAGCATAGTCTGTGATTGGTGGAGCTCCCCTGTTTTCTACCAGTAAGATGATGACACTGCTATTATATTGCTGTGTCATTAAATTGGACCAAAGCTTGAACAGCTGTAATGACTAACCGTATTTGGGTCCCGTGTGAAATACCGCTTCTCTATCACCTGAAATATAAACCAGCAGGAACAGACAGTCAGCCATTTTGTGTGAAGACAGACAGTCAGCCTTTTTTTAAAAAAATTTTAATTTAATCCTGATTTTTCCCAACCTGAACTTGTTCAACCAAGCTTGTTGACCTCACTGCAGCACCCCCTCTGACGGCTTTGGGAGGAGAAGCTGAGCACGTAAATTGGAGGAGTCACGTTCTTGGCTTCTCGGCTATTCACACTGCAGCCGCACCACTAATCGCACACTGCCTATGACGGTGGAGGATGACGCTGTCAGCGCACCATCAGTTCTTGCTGCCACAGGCGCCCAGAATGACTAGAGTGGGCGCTATAGCGATGAAAGTAACACATTTTAGCCGGCTTACCCCCTATCATCCCCAGCAAGGCTTGGCCAATTGATGCCTCGTCAATGGGGACCTCCGGCCATAGCCAGCAATGGCAAGACCCCAATCTCAGGGCTCCCAAGCAAACATCTTACCCACTAAGCCACCCAGAGGCCCTGACAGTCAGCCATTTTGTGGGTAAACAGAAACCAGACTCACACCACAGATATCACCCTTTAGCCTGCACTGGAGGAACATATAGTTGTTAACTGCACAATGTACTCCAAAAACAAGGAAAATGTTTAGAAATATTACAAATATAACTGCATATTCAGAAATAAAAGTATAAGATGCCATGTTTTAGCCTGAATAGCTTACAAAGAGCTAGAAAATATAGATCTGAATGTATACAAAATTTCATACACACACGTACGAATGCATGTGTGTGCACCATGCACACGTGACTGGACAGATGTGTGACTTGCTGCCTGTCTCACCTTGTCGAAGAATCTGCTCAGTTTCACTGCGTTAGACGAACCTGCTGCAAAGTACCGTGGATTTGTGCAGTCCTGTAAGACAATGACCAGTACGGGACATGAGCATGTGGAGAACGGCGCAGATGAGCGTGTATGAATATGGCCCACCCACGGAAGCATCATCTGTAACAACTCATAGCATATGCACACTGTGATACTATAAATGATAGCTTATTGGTCTAATCAGAAATGTGTGTCATGGATCTATAATTTGAACGAACCTAACTGGACGTGAAAGGGTGTGGCTAACCTTGAGGAAGGGGAGGAGTTACGGACAGCATGAGTTTCAGAAGAGAAGCATGGTGAATGATTAACAAAAATACGTCTTTGTTTCTGTTGAAACATCCTGCACTAACTGCCCCCGAGACCTGCATCCTGGCCTTGTTCTTTTTTCATCAGTATTAAAAAACCCTAAACTAGCTGTGGGGTCTAAGGGGCTGGGTCATAAGATGGGGGACACACCAGATTTATCTCCTCTGAGTTGAAATCTTCAGACAGGAAGGTGGTCCTCTTGAGCACATCGTTACGTTTGTTCTCAGGGATCTGGTCAAACTTCGTCCCGATTATGAGCAAAGGGACAGGGTTCTCAGCGAACTGCTCCCGGTCATAGTCACTTCAGGCATATCGGAGGAAACAGAGCAAATCAACTCCTGGCTCTACAAATTTACTTCTGCTACCTTCTGTAAAACTACTAAAGTAAAAAGCCTACTATATTCAGAGACGTACCCGTTTGTGACGATAACTCCTGTGGGAGATGAATCTTTATTCAAGGCTTCTAATGACCAGCGGTATAAATTCTGAGAGGACTTCTTGTTTGTCAGGTCATGGACTAAAATAATGCCTAGATGAAAACACAACACAAACAATAACACTGCAGATCTACAGGCACAGGTCATAGGTCATAGGACAATTGCTCTCTGCAATGTGTGATCACAGTCACTCCTTACCATTCACAGAGTTGTAGAAAACAGATCTGGTGCTTTTCACACTGCTTGCATTTCCTACAGATCCTCCAACATCCCACAATTCAATGTAGTAAGTCTTCTCTTCTGGAGTGCCCTCTTTGTAGTCATGAACCTGTTATGACAAAGGTTCTATGTTATCCTTCTTTTACTTTTTTGATCTCAAGCAGAAGAATGTACCATATTATGTATAAAATTCAGACAAATTAGCTGTTACACATTTCCCAGGGTTAGCAATTAGGTCATTAACATCTGTAAATATGTATAGTAATTAGTACAAAAAGATATAAACACAACACTTGTAGAAGTATATATTTCCTGATTATGTTTCCGTTTCGTTCTGATAATATACATGCGCAGACGTTTGGAAAACGTTTATAAGCTTCATGATGGCATCTCTGAGGACCAGTAATCAAAGGAAATTCTCACTGCGGTTGCTCCACTGGGAGAGAGCTCGGGGCAGGGGGCATTTTGAATGAAGCTCATTTCCACAGGTCGACCCCACCTCCTACTATTGTTGGTAAAATTTAGAGATGCCACAGATAAATTACTTAAACCAATCTAAGAAAATCAACGAAATACTGCATAACCATACAATTAAGATGGCAAACTGCAGCTGTTTTGAATGCTTTTCTTACCCGAACATCAACCGAGCAGCCGACGGTCCACGATGGATTACCCAGCACTTGGTTTTGACACAACAAATGCACCAGAGACGACTTCCCAACACCTACGGTATAAAAAGAGACCGTTTCACTGAGGTGATGGGGTACAGGTGAGGCAAAAAGTTTAGATCATTTTAGCCATCTGAAAGAGTCTACCTTCCATTCATAGTTGCAATTAGTTAATCTTTCTCGACATTGTCAAAGATGTGTTAACTGAAAAACCCACCACGAATATTTTAGTAATAAGACCTTAAGCAACGTTACAGCAAGAACACGGTTTCCAGAAGAAACAAGCAAGTGCCATTTGTACAAGTGGGAAGGTCGTTTCTCAAATCTTAAATACGTAGCCAGCCAAACGTGGCAACTATTTACATTACATAAATCTAGCTGACTAAAGACCTCTGAGGCGTTCAAATATTTATTTATGAAAGTATCCTGCATGGTGAGGTACCCGCGCATAGCTGGTTTACGTTCTCCAACATGAACCTTCCAAAGTTAGTTAATCTCATATTGTCGGTCTATGCACAATCGCATTTAGTATAGCGCTGTCACAAAATACAGTCATGATGAAAACTGTTTAACATCATACTAAAACAAACATGAATTAGCAACTCGCTGACCTGAATCTCCCAAAACTAGGACCTTCACCCTGTCAAGAGAAGCCATTTTTCATAAACATTCCGAAGTTGCCCCGGAAGTAAACAACATTGTACACGCCACATTTTTTTTTTCTTCTTTTTGCAACATGTTGTCTGAGGTCTTGGATAAAATTACAACGGGCGAGATCGCCACCTGCTGCACAGGAGTTCAAAGTGATTTAGTACCAGGCTGCAACTTTAGGTGGCAGTAGACTACTGCGGATCTGGACACATGGCCCGTGATGGCCTGAGCAGATACTCCACATTGCTGGGTTGGTGCCAGGGGTGTTGTTTGACTTGAAGCACAACTGAGACACTGGCCCCAAACACTCACTACCCCATTAATGATACATTGCAAGTATCATTAAGGTAGTATTATTTTAAAGTATTCACCGACCATTTACCTGAGTACACCAAAATATTTCTGGGGCAAATGCCCCAGTAAATAGTATCAGGTGATGCCCCTGGATAGTTCCATACCTGCAGTTACTGAAACAGATTTAACTCCTTCACTATGCTGCTTCAGTAATCGTGTTCATGGTCCCTGGTCGTGTGAACACAGGCCATTACTGGCCTACATTACAGGCCAGGCATTACTGCTGAATTCTGTTTGACAGGATTATCACACACACTGCCTTACTTCCTCCGTGGTTTGATTTTTATCTTTCACTCACATACACTTAATATACTTTGCATGTGGACTGCAAGCAGACAATACCAAACATTAAAAACAAACAAAAAAAAAAAACATTAAAACAGCTTGAACTACAATATTATTTATGTGTTTTTATGTTTTCTGACCTGACATGAACAGTATCAACTAAGCGTTGTGTGAATCACAAACACAATCTTTTAACCATGTATTACAAACCAGCTACCAGGGCGAAAGTGAACAGATGGCGTGAGATTGAACAGAGGTGTTTTTCATGTTTACAGCAGCAGATGTGAGAAGATGGGCTGTGGTTTTATTGCTTTTCTTACCCTCCAGCCATAGCTCTGCAATAGCACAGCCAAATCCCATAGCACAGCATTTTAAACGGTGTTCTCTGGAGTATGCAACACTATGCTTTAACCAGGGCATGCATTACCAATTGCTTTTTACTGAGCAAGTACTGGTTCCATTCCTTTTTTATTGGTGTGGCCTGTGAATGTCAGGCATTTTGTGTCTGAATTGTGCCGTGCCATGCTGATGGTTTTTGTTGTTTGTGAGCCATGCCCAGTTGAGGCAGCTGCACCCACAGCAGAGAAGAAGGCCCCCTGGCTGCTGCCCTAGTGATGGGAAACCATGCACTGTCTTTGTGAGCCAGGGCTTTGCAGGTGGCTATGTAGACAGGTCCACACACACGGCAGAAAACCACTTTCTGCACTCATGTTTTATTTAGCAGTAGGTACGGCTGCTGGAGTAGGGTTAACCCTTTCCAGTCCTGATGTGCTCAGTGCAGTGTGTTCACCCCTCCAGTGTGTGTGAGTTCAGCAGTGTGTTCACCCCTCCAGTGTGTGTGTGTTCAGTGCAGTGCCCCGCCCCCAACCTGCATGCTCCGCAGGCTGGCCCCGCCCCCAACCTGCACGCTCCGCAGGCTGGCCCTGAGCACAACCTGCACGCTCTGCAGGCCTGCAGTACTGACTGTCACACCTGCTCCAGTGTTGATCTCACATACACTGTGTCTGAGTGTCCCTTTTCACATCGTGCACACACACACACACACAGTGTCTTAGTGTCCTTTCCCTCACACACGCCACTGTGCAACACACTCCACAGCTTTGGCCTGTTGTGAGTAGCTGCTGTCCTGCATGAGTTCCTTACACACTCTACTGCAGAGCAGGCAGCACTAACGCTGCTCCACCTGACACTGTGTGTGTTTCACTCTTTGCCTCTTACACACAGGGTGCAGTGGTCTCCCTTTTCTCAGTTAGTCTGTGTGATGGTGGAGGTGATGATGGTTATCGCTGGGTGATGTACGCCATGTGCAGTGGTCTGCCCTTTCTCAGTTAGCCTGTGTGATGGTGGAGGTGATGATGGTTATCGCTGGGTGATGTACACCATGTGTAGTGGTCTGCCCCTTCTCAGTTAGCCTGTGTGATGGTGGAGGTGATGATGGTTATCGCTGGATGATGTACGCCATGTGCAGTGGTCTGCCCTTTCTCAGTTAGTCTGTGTGATGGTGGAGGTGATGATGGTTATCGCTGGGTGATGTACGCCATGTGCAGTGGTCTGCCCTTTCTCAGTTAGTCTGTGTGATGGTGGAGGTGATGATGGTTATCGCTGGGTGATGTACGCCATGTGCAGTGGTCTGCCCCTTCTCAGTTAGCCTGTGTGATGGTGGAGGTGATGATGGTTATCGCTGGGTGATGTACGCCATGTGCAGTGGTCTGCCCTTTCTCAGTTAGTCTGTGTGATGGTGGAGGTGATGATGGTTATCGCTGGATGATGTACGCCATGTGCAGTGGTCTGCCCTTTCTCAGTTAGTCTGTGTGATGGTGGAGGTGATGATGGTTATCGCTGGGTGATGTACGCCATGTGCAGTGGTCTGCCCCTTCTCAGTTAGCCTGTGTGATGGTGGTGGTGATGATGGTTATCGCTGGGTGATGTACACCATGTGCAGTGGTCTGCCCCTTCTCAGTTAGCCTGTGTGATGGTGGAGGTGATGATGGTTATCGCTGGATGATGTACGCCATGTGCAGTGGTCTGCCCTTTCTCAGTTAGCCTGTGTGATGGTGGTGGTGATGATGGTTATCGCTGGGTGATGTACACCATGTGCAGTGGTCTGCCCCTTCTCAGTTAGCCTGTGTGATGGTGGAGGTGATGATGGTTATCGCTGGGTGATGTACGCCATGTGCAGTGGTCTGCCCTTTCTCAGTTAGTCTGTGTGATGGTGGAGGTGATGATGGTTATCGCTGGATGATGTACGCCATGTGCAGTGGTCTGCCCTTTCTCAGTTAGCCTGTGTGATGGTGGTGGTGATGATGGTTATCGCTGGGTGATGTACGCCATGTGCAGTGGTCTGCCCTTTCTCAGTTAGTCTGTGTGATGGTGGAGGTGATGATGGTTATCGCTGGGTGATGTACGCCATGTGCAGTGGTCTGCCCCTTCTCAGTTAGCCTGTGTGATGGTGGTGGTGATGATGGTTATCGCTGGGTGATGTACGCCATGTGCAGTGGCTCCATGGCACAGACTCTGCTTCCATTACGGCTCTCGGTCTGCTCCACCGTCAGAGGGCACACTCTGTGCTGTGAGGCTCATGTTTTACTCCCAGCCCTATGCCACAAATTTAATTCAGCTGACCTGCAGTTTACTAGAGAGACAGATAGATTAGAGGTCAATTCACTTCAATTTTAACTTAAACCCCTGTTAAATATGTGTGATTTTTCTGACCACCCCTGGATGGACATGATATAGCAGTAATGCTGAAGGCCCTACAGGTGGTGACCTGAAAATGGACTGACAGAGGGCCTTCACATGCTACTACAGCCTGTAAAGCCATTCTTTACTTTCTGTGCAAATTAAAAACAACCCAACATTCAAATATGCTCCTTAGCAAGTATGCTAATTGTGATTATTTTTGTTCTTATCATAACTGTGGTTATTAGTTGCAATGCTGGGACCATGAAACAGATCATAAGCTTAAAAAAATATTTGTCACAGTATTAAATTTAAAGCTGGCCACAATTCTCAAATGATTTTAATGAATTTTTTTTACAACTGAATCAAAAAAATATATTTATTGATGAATTTGTCAGGTCGTGGCAATGTTAGCTAAATTAACACAGCAGTGTCACCAGGAATCCCTAGTGAATCAACATGCTTATTTGGTTGCAGCGGCCTTGCTTAACCCAGAGCATTCTCCTTAAATTACTGCAACATAGGGGAGTTGCACACGCCATGTGATTATTATTTATATTATGATTTGTGTTATGATTATTATTAAAACATGTCTTTTATTAACTGTTGTTTAACCACTAATGTAAATTAAGCAATGGTTCGATAAGAACTGTAGTGCCCTGTGGCACCACCTACGCATTATGATCCAGAGAATCCTAGCTTCAAAACTAGTTTTTGCCGAATTTTTAACAGAAAAAAGCAGAATCTACTCAATCTTTTCTTCTCATCTGCATTCTTAATTACCGGGCAATTGTTCTGCCGAATTTCACGAGAATGGCATGTGGGGAACTAATCGAAATCTGTTCGGCGCTTGGCCATGCTCATTGCAATGCCATACTGGATCTTCGTGTTACGTGTGAGTAAAATTAATTTCACGTTTTACTAGTTAAATGTTATTCCTTTCAATATAACAGTCTTTCATTGAGAAATGAATGAAAGACTGTTAACCCTAACCCTAACCTATACTTGCTTGTCTTTGTACCTTGGCCGTGAGTTCAAAACGTTTCTTTTAGATTGTTCTACTGAAATAACATATTGTTACCGTTATCACCTTTTCTTTCTTTCTGTCACCTTTACAGACCAATGCATTGCATATCACGTTCAAATGCTTCATCAAATGGTGAGAACAACCGAACCTGCGCGTACTAAACCAGCAACTTTTAAGTACTTCCCCGCAATCCGAAACTTAAAAATTCTGTGGGTGCCCATGACAACTCAAAATACAATGGGCCAAATGTGTAGGCAGGGACTCGCTTGCTACAGAATGCAGTTTCGCATTTGACGCTCTTATGGTTCTCTTACTGTTTCCGTTAATCTCTTGAACACATGGTTTAACAGAAGACCAAAAAATGACATAATATATTTACAAATAATTGAAATAATGACATGATAAAATGAAAGTTATAATTGATTTAACATTTCGTTACGCGGCTAGTCCGTACCTAGCTGCAGGTTTCTGTTTCTCTCCCGTGGATCATACTGCAATTTGTCTCTGTAGCAGTTTCGGTGAAATTTAAGAAAGGTCTACACTGTCCTCGTGGGCTGACCCACAGTGGGCCTGCCCTGGTTTTCAGCGGATAGCCTAAACTCACGATGACCTCAGTAAGCACCGAGGAGGCACTGTCATGTCCATCGGGACGTTATTTAGGGATCGCTAACGTCCATAACTAGCTTTGCTTCTATGCAGTGTCAGTGAACTAACGTTAGCGCCAGTGATGTGAAGTATTATTGACTCCAGCCTGGTTTCCTTTGTAAGTTATCCCGTTAGTGACAGCTAAAGACCTACTTAGCTAGCCAACAATAATACTGGCAGATGTGACTTGGTAGCAACCTAGCCGTCTGGGCAATCACTCTATTCCACAAATTAGCTACATAATATTTTAATTTATGTATTTCAATTTGCGTGTTTACTTTCAGAGCAACCTAACGTAACACGGCATTTGACTTGCTTAGGGACAACATGGGACCTATTTATTTGACCTTGTCTTTGGCATTTTACCACCAACAGTCATCGGAGATGGTGGTTTCTACAATGATTAAATCAAATTAAAATACATTTTATTAAGTAACTAACTACCTCAGAAAGGTCTATAACTTGTCTTTTTGTTTCTCCTCCTCGGAGCCACAGATGAAAATGAATAAATGAATTCCACAAGTCAGCGCACTGTGACGCAATAGTTGAAAAGACTAATTATTCTGTTCGTCCACAGACAATGAATAAAAGACAGTTTGTTATGAATTATGGTAATGTATTCTAGTTTTGTTTGCTCTAGACCTGTAGATCCCGAACGTATGTATATGCGGTAGGTCTATGTGTGTTCCTGTTTTCTGTGCCACTCGCAGGTAAGGTCCTTGTCTTGAGATTTACAATAGCCTCGCAGACAAGTGTCTGGGCAGGGCTACCTGACTGGCTTTCGCGGAGAATGTGAATATTATAACTGTATCATAATTAATAAGAAAGGAGGCCGTGTAGAAGGATCATTTGCCAAGCAATATCAATTTCCCACTGCCGCTGAACCAAAGACCGTTTTCCCCTTCCGCAATGAGTCTATTTCTGTGACTATCTGCCAAGACGCTATTCGATTTGGCAGACTTGTGTTTTTCGCTCTCTCTCTCTCTTTGTCTGTGTGTGTGTGTGTGTGTGTGTGTGTGTGTGTGTGTGTGTGTGTGTGTGTGTGTGTGTGTGTGTGTGTGTGTGTGTGTGTGAAGCTTCCTGCTTCTGTTATTGTCCAAATTTGGCCACATGGCTGTTGAAAGTGCTGAATAAGCAAATGGAATTCATACTAGGGTGTATTTTCTAAAGCCGTCAGGTATTAAAAAAGGCGACATTAGCCTATAAATGTAGCTGCCGTGCATTTATAATAAAACCAGAGTAAGGATAGTATGAGTGTGTCAGAGTAAGAATAGCAGAGAGGGTTTTGACTTTGCTGCTGTCATAGACACAAATAATACTAATGCCAAAGAGAGAGGAGCGCCTCTGACATCAGCCTGACTCATCGCTCTCAGTGTGTTTGAGCTGGTCCATTCAACGGCCTAGTCTGCAACTGTTCAGAGAGCTGAAACTGTCATCCTGACGGCTCAGGATGATCCTTTATGTATCAGTCTCTTTCCCTGCTTAATGCCTGGGGTTTTCCCACAATGCTTTTCTGTGCGATGACATCACTGCCTTCTGCCCTTACAGATAGGATATGATGGTGTGTGGGTGGGTGGTTACGCACATGCTGTGTGTATTTTTGTATGTCTGTGGGTGTGCTTTTCTCATGTCAGGTGGATGTGTGTCAGTGCTGACACTGCAGTGATGTCACAGATGCAGGTACGGTTTACTGGCTGGAATCTAGCTGCTCATTTCTACTCATTGTGTAATGCCTGTATGTGTATGCCAGCATGTGTGTGAAGTGTCTGTGTAATGTGCTTCTGCATGTGTGTTACTGTGTGATTGTGTCCAGTTGTGTGTTAGTGTGTGTGTGTGTATGTGCCTGTGTGTGTGAGTGTATGTGTGTGTGTGAGAGAGAGCGTGTGTGTATGTGAGAGTGTGTGTGTAAGAGAAAGAGACAGAGAGAGTATTTGCGTGTGAGAGAGACACAGGGAGAGAGAGAGTGTATTTCTGTGTGTGTGTGAGTGAGTGAGAGAGAGACAGAGAGATTGTGAATTTCTTGGCATGGTCACGCACATTCAGTCAAAACAGCCTCAGCAGGACTCATGGATTTATTCTCCAGATGGCTGTCACTGTAGCAGTGAGACTGTATCACTCTTTCACCACTGAAAGAGTCACTCACTGCCTGTGTGTAACGCTGTAGCACTACTGAGAGAGTCACTCACTGCCTGTGTGTAACGCTGTAGCACTACTGAGAGAGTCACTCAGTGCCTGTGTGTAACGCTGTAGCACTACTAAGAGAGACACTCAGTGCCTATGTGTAACGCTGTAGCACTACTGAGAGAGTCACTCAGTGCCTATGTGTAACGCTGTAGCACTACTGTGAGAGTCACTCAGTGCCTGTGTGTAACGCTGTAGCACGACTGAGAGAGACAGTGCCTGTGTGTAACATTGTAGCACTACTGAGAGAGTCACTCAATGCCTGTGTGTAACACTGTAGCACTACTGAGAGAGTCACTCAGTGCCTGTGTGTAACGCTGTAGCACTACTGAGAGAGTCACTCAGTGCCTGTGTGTAACGCTGTAGCACTACTGAGAGAGACACTCAGTGCCTTTGTGTAACGCTGTAGCACGACTGAGAGAGTCACTCAGTGCCTGTGTGTAACGCTGTAGCACTACTGAGAGAGTCACTCAGTGCCTGTGTGTAACGCTGTAGCACTACTGAGAGAGTCAGTGCCTGTGTGTAACGCTGTAGCACCACTGAAAGAGTCACTCACTGCCTGTGTGTAACGCTGTAGCACTACTGAGAGAGTCACTCAGTGCCTGTGTGTAACGCTGTAGCACTACTGAGAGAGTCACTCAGTGCCTGTGTGTAACGCTGTAGCACGACTGAGAGAGACAGTGCCTGTGTGTAACGCTGTAGCACTACTGAGAGAGACACTCAGTGCCTGTGTGTAACGCTGTAGCACTACTGAGAGAGTCACTCAGTGCCTGTGTGTAACGCTGTAGCACTACTGAGAGGGTCACTCACTGCCTGTGTGTAACGCTGTAGCACTACTGAGAGAGTCACTCAGTGCCTGTGTGTAACGCTGTAGCACTACTGAGAGAGTCACTCAGTGCCTGTGTGTAACGCTGTAGCACTACTGAGAGGGTCACTCAGTGCCTGTGTGTAACGCTGTAGCACTACTGAGAGAGACACTCAGTGCCTGTGTGTAACGCTGTAGCACTACTGAGAGAGACACTCAGTGCCTGTGTGTAACGCTGTAGCACTACTGAGAGAGTCACTCAGTGCCTGTGTGTAACGCTGTAGCACTACTGAGAGGGTCACTCACTGCCTGTGTGTAACGCTGTAGCACTACTGAGAGAGTCACTCAGTGCCTGTGTGTAACACTGTAGCACTACTGAGAGAGTCACTCAGTGCCTGTGTGTAACGCTGTAGCACTACTGAGAGAGTCACTCAGTGCCTGTGTGTAACGCTGTAGCACTACTGAGAGAGACACTCAGTGCCTGTGTGTAACGCTGTAGCACGACTGAGAGAGACAGTGCCTGTGTGTAACGCTGTAGCACTACTGAGAGAGTCACTCAGTGCCTGTGTGTAACGCTGTAGCACTACTGAGAGAGTCAGTGCCTGTGTGTAACGCTGTAGCACCACTGAAAGAGTCACTCACTGCCTGTGTGTAACGCTGTAGCACTACTGAGAGAGTCACTCAGTGCCTGTGTGTAACGCTGTAGCACTACTGAGAGAGTCACTCAGTGCCTGTGTGTAACGCTGTAGCACGACTGAGAGAGACAGTGCCTGTGTGTAACGCTGTAGCACTACTGAGAGAGACACTCAGTGCCTGTGTGTAACGCTGTAGCACTACTGAGAGAGTCACTCAGTGCCTGTGTGTAACGCTGTAGCACTACTGAGAGGGTCACTCACTGCCTGTGTGTAACGCTGTAGCACTACTGAGAGAGTCACTCAGTGCCTGTGTGTAACGCTGTAGCACTACTGAGAGAGTCACTCAGTGCCTATGTGTAACGCTGTAGCACTACTGAGAGGGTCACTCAGTGCCTGTGTGTAACGCTGTAGCACTACTGAGAGAGACACTCAGTGCCTGTGTGTAACGCTGTAGCACTACTGAGAGAGACACTCAGTGCCTGTGTGTAACGCTGTAGCACTACTGAGAGAGTCACTCAGTGCCTGTGTGTAACGCTGTAGCACTACTGAGAGAGTCACTCAGTGCCTGTGTGTAACGCTGTAGCACTACTGAGAGGGTCACTCACTGCCTGTGTGTAACGCTGTAGCACTACACACAGGCACTGAGGCATACTGAGACACTCACTGCTTGTGTCCAGCTACAGATCTCTTCATGTCACCTCTCATCACACAATGTCTGTATTAATTGAACTTGAACAAACTGCAAAGACTACAGCTGGCGGCTGACAAAACATATGTTCTGCGCCTGCGTGAGAGGAAATGACTCTCTGTACTAGGAGGTGGTTGTACTCTGTATTCACAATTCAAAAAAGCAAACAGCAGCTACCACTACATCTTTTTTCAATGTTAGCTTGTCATGGTCAGATCATGCAAGATGCTTCAAAACAAACAACACCCTCCTCAACCAATCGTTATCACTGTAACCTTAGTTAGTGGCAGAAATGAATTCTCAGTTGAATGATATGCAATGCGTACAGTGAAAACTGCTCTTTTGCTAGCTGCCTTTTATTTGCTTGAAATTTACATTATGGGAACAAAATTTAAAAAATGTCCATGTAATTCTTGATGTAAATATCTTAATTTTAATTAATTTCAGTGCAAAGTTATTTGAAAATATATGTCAAAATGGATTTTGATGTGAACATTTTGTCTTGTGTTGCCATTATAATCTGTTCTATTTGTGGTTTGCTGGCTTGGCTCACTTCTGCTGTCTTCTGGTGCACAGATTTGGTTAGGTAAACAGCCAATCAGAGAACACTCTCTCACCAACAGCCTCCATCACTGATTCATGTTGAATTGGACAAAAAACCACCAATTACGACCACCTACTATGAAATGTGCATGACACATTGCAAGAACTAGGGACCACGCATACACAGACACTCAACAACGGTTCAACTAGCACTGATACCTTCAGCACTGATACCATCAGGACTGATACCGTTAGCCTAGCACCGTCAGCACTGATACCGTCAGCCTGGCACCTTCAGCACTGATACCGTCAGCACTAATACCGTCAGCCTGGCAGCGTCAGCACTGATACCGTCAGCCTGGCAGCGTCAGCACTGATACCGTCAGCCTGGCACCATCAGCACTGATACCGTCAGCACTAATACCGTCAGCCTGGCACCGTCGGCACTGATACCATCAGCACTGATACCGTCAGCCTGGCACCGTCAGCACTGATACCGTCAGCCTGGCACCATCAGGACTGATACCGTCAGCCTGGCACCATCAGCACTGATACCGTCGGCACTAATACAATCAGCACTGATACCGTCAGCACTGATACCGTCAGCCTGGCACCGTCAGCACTGATACCGTCAGCCTGGCACCATCAGCACTGATACCGTCAGCCTGGCCCCGTCAGCACTGATACTGTCAGCACTGATACCATCAGCCTGGCACCATCAGCACTGATACCGTCAGCCTGGCACCATCAGGACTGATACCGTCAGCCTGGCACCATCAGGACTGATACCGTCAGCCTGGCACCATCAGCACTGATACCGTCAGCCTGGCACCGTCAGGACTGATACCGTCAGCCTGGCACCGTCAGCACTGATACCGTCAGCCTGGCACCGTCAGCACTGATACCGTCAGCCTGGCACCATCAGCACTGATACCGTCAGCCTGGCACCATCAGCACTGATACCGTCAGCCTGGCCCCGTCAGCACTGATACCGTCAGCCTGGCACCGTCAGCACTGATACCGTCAGCCTGGCACCATCAGCACTGATACCGTCAGCCTGGCACCATCAGCACTGATACCGTCGGCACTAATACAATCAGCACTGATACCGTCAGCACTGATACCGTCAGCCTGGCACCGTCAGCACTGATACCGTCAGCCTGGCACCATCAGCACTGATACCGTCAGCCTGGCCCCGTCAGCACTGATACCGTCAGCCTGGCACCGTCAGCACTGATACCATCAGCCTGGCACCATCAGCACTGATACCGTCAGCCTGGCACCATCAGGACTGATACCGTCAGCCTGGCACCATCAGGACTGATACCGTCAGCCTGGCACCGTCAGGACTGATACCGTCAGCACTGATACCATCAGCCTGGCACCGTCAGCACTGATACCATCAGCCTGGCACCATCAGGACTGATACCGTCAGCCTGGCACCATCAGGACTGATACCGTCAGCCTGGCACCGTCAGGACTGATGCCGTCAGCCTGGCACCGTCAGCACTGATACCGTCAGCCTGGCCCCGTCAGCACTGATACCGTCAGCCTGGCACCATCAGCACTGATACCGTCAGCCTGGCACCATCAGGACTGATACCGTCAGCCTGGCACCATCAGCACTGATACCGTCAGCCTGGCACCATCAGCACTGATACCGTCAGCCTGGCATCATCCAGCTATCATCACACCTTAAATTTGTTAATAGGCGTTGTTACTTCAGTGCACACATTTTAGTTAATACATGTAACTCATCAGCTTCATCGCTCCCCAGCAGCCTCTCATGACCAGCTGGCTGTGCACCTGCATTGAATAATTTGTGTTTCTTTGATGATATAGGCAAAATAGGATTGGCATTGCACCTACAGTTAATAGAACAAAGGAGGCCAGTCTCCACGTGAATTTGAGGACCATCAGAAATGCACACTATCGCTTCTTCCCGCATTTGTGGGGCTGCAAACCCACATTTATACCCCTGTGTTGGTAAACACGGCTGTCTTTGGGCATCTGTTCTCCTCCATTCCCTGCGTCTTATTCCATGCTGACTGTGTCTGAATCACTGCAAGCAGGCCTCTGTGATGAGAAGGAGCAGGAGCAGAGATCGATGTGGCTCCTGTGTGGCTCCTGGTGAGAGAGAGGGGGGGTGTGGGGCGCGGGGGTGCGGGGGTGCGGGGGCTGGTGTATAAGGAAGGGGGGGTGTGGGGTGCAGGGGCGTGGGGGCTGGTGTATAAGGAAGGGGGGGGGGGTCTTGGTGTTGAGGGAAGGCCTTGGTGCTGGATAATTGGTGTCCTGCTGACTTCAGCACTTCTCAGGATGGAGCCCGTCATACACACACACACTCACACACACACTCACACTCATACATACACACTCACACACACACATTCACACACACACTCACACATACACACACACACATGCACACACACACTCACACATACACACACACACACTCATACACACACACTCTCACACTCACACACACACCTACACACTCACACACACACTCACATATACACACACACACTCATACACACACACACATACACATACACACTCACACACACACTCATACACACACACACACATACACACTCACATACACACACACACACCCATACACACACTTACACTCACTTACTCACACACTCACATACACACTCTCACTCTCACCCATACACACACTTACACTCATATACTCACACACTCACATACACACTCTCACTCTCACCCATACACACACACACTCACATACACACACACACACTTACATTCATACATACACACTCACACACACACACTCACATGCACACACACACTTACACTCATACACACACACTCACATACACACACACACTTACACCCATACACACACACACTCACATGCACACACACACTTACACTCATACACACACTCACACTCACATACACACACACACTTACACCCATACACACACACACTCACATACACACACACACTTACACCCATACACACACACACTCACATACACACACACTTACACTCATACACACACACACTCACATACACACTCTCACTCAACCCATACACACTTACACTCACATACACACTCTCACTCTCACCCATACACACACACTCACATACACACTCTCACTCTCACCCATACACACACACACTCACATACACACTCTCACTCTCACCCATACACACACTTACACTCACATACACACTCTCACTCTCACCCATACACACACACACTCACATACACACTCTCACTCTCATCCATACACACACTTACACTCACATACACACTCTCACTCTCACCCATACACACTCACACACACACTCTCACTCTCACCCATACACACACTTACACTCATATACTCACACACTGACATACACACTCTCACTCTCACCCATACACACACACACTCACATACACACTCTCACTCTCACCCATACACACACTTACACTCACATACACACTCTCACTCTCACCCATACACACACACTCACACACACACTCTCACTCTCACCCATACACACACTTACACTCATATACTCACACACTGACATACACACTCTCACTCTCACCCATACACACACTTACACTCATATACTCGCGCACACACACATGCACACTCTCACTTATAAACATATAAACACACACTTATACACACATGCACACATATATGCTCACACACACTCAGACACACACTTATACTCCCATGCACTCTCACTCAAATATATATATATTTTTTAATTTTTACCCCGAGTTTTTCCCTTTTTTCCCAACCCGAATGTTCAACCGAACTTGTACCTCACCGCAGCACTCGCCCTGACAGCTGTGGGAGGAGAAGCCGAGCATGTGACTCCTCCGATTCACATGACGACACTATCGCTTCTTTTCACATTGCGGCCACACCACCAACCGCACGCTGTCTATGACATCAGAGGAAGACGTAGTCAGTGTACAGTTTGTTCGTGCCGCCGCAGGCGCCCAAGCATGGCAAGGAGAGCGCTATTGTGATGAGGCCAACAGGAGTTAGGCCAACCTACCCTGTATCAAACCCTGGCGAGGCTGGCCAAGTATTGCCTCGCAAAGGGACCTCTGGCCATGGCCAGGAGTGGCGAAGCCGGGAATCAAACCCCGACCTCAGGACCCAGATATATTCACACAAACTTATACACTACCTGTATCATTTCTGTTTTTTTCCATATTTAATAACTTCATGTTCACAAAAAATCTCTGTCTCCATGACAGTACCAGCTGGCCAAACATCCTTTGACTGATTTTTCAGCATACTTCATGATTTTACTTATGTTGATATGAATATATAATTGTTTTTCCATTATCCACAGAAAAGCTAGCTGACGCTCACAAGAGTAAAGTTAGTAAGCGTTTCTAGTTGGCTACCTACCAAATTCACAAATGGATGGTCTCTGTGTCTACAGTAATTAAGGTAATTTTTCAAATAAGCCTTGGTAAGCTAACAGGTATGCAAAGTTTGCCCTGAAACCTCTTAAAATACAAATAATGCAGCATCTGAGAACAAACTCAGAGAGAGAGAGAAAATTGGAGTGAAAAAGACATTTAAGCATGAAGTATCTGAAATGTGAAAGAATAAATGCAGTGTGTCTTTATGACAGATGTTCTTCTCTCAGTTTGGGTTGTGTTAAACCAACAATAACCCTTGCATTTTAGTTCCTCTTCTGGTGAAAACAGTCGCTGCATGTGGGTTGTTGTTATAATGATTGAGCGTGACTGAGAATTTGAAACCCAACGTGGCTATTGAGAAAGTGATTGGCACTCCAAGAAAACTAAAAAGTATTGGTTTATCTTTGTCTTTTTTCACACCAGTGCTTTGGGAGGATAAAGTTAAAACTGATCATTTTAGGTCCCTGTCTAAAAGGTCAAAAGTACTTTTCTGTTTTTAACAGGATTTGCCTTTTACTTTTCTGTTTTTTGCCTGATACTCTTCTGTTTTTAACAAGTTTTGGCACGATGGCTCACTCCACATTCCACCTTGCAAGTGTGCTCTATGCCTGGTTAGCTAACTTTCACATTCAAACCAATGAAGGATCCTTCCCAAGAAAGATAGTGATCCAGTGATCCAACAGTTTGAGAAAGTTGTATTCCAACAAAACAGCAACAAAAAAAAAATCTGAAGTTATTAGTGTTCATTTGTGTCATTTAAAGAACTTCGCATAAGACAGTTTAACGTCACTGACAGAGAGTGGTTGTTCAGTGTGGCCTAGAGCAGATAACTGAGCTTATTGAGCTTATTGAGCATATGAGCAGAATTGAGACAGTTGCCCCCAGATGCACACAGAGACTAATAAGTATTACTGCACAAGTGCAAACATGTCACCAAACTGCATGTTTATTCCACAGAGAATCATTTGCCTGTTGAATGCCGAATAAAGATAATTTTTCAATTAACGCCTCAATCAAGCATAATTACCCTGGCCAAGCTGTAGCAATCGAGACAGTGGGTCAGACACACGGGCTGGAACTGGCAAAGGATCATGGGAGTATGAGATCAGTGCATATTCCGAGAACAGGAGATCTTGCTGTGATGGCTGGAGGAAATCAGTGTGTTTATTTTTTCCTCTGTACTTTTGATGGTGTTTGTCTGTTTACTACTCACAAAACTGGCAAACAAATGCCCTTTCAGTGAGGAAAAGGCAGTTGCTTGTTGCTTTTATGCTCAGTTACTCTGGCCACATGCATTAATTTCTTGTGTCCTTTTTTTCAGTATAAAAGCGTAAGTGAGGCTACAGCGGAAGGTTAGGCTTCTGTCCCTTAGCAATGCTAACTGTGAGCTACAGCAGAGGGTCTGTGTGTACTTGGAAACAGCAGCATTCTATGTGTTCTGCCACCTAAATTGTGGCTTCTTTGTAATGGAATATTCTTGAACAATCATATATATATATTTTTTTTTGTGGAAGCCATTCCTTTTGTCCTGCGTTTAACCTGTGATTAAATATGATTGCCGAAAGACGGGCTGTGCAATTAAAGACAGATAGCTTTTATGTCCTCTCTCAATGACACTGCCATACGACCGTGTATGGCAGCCTCTTTCCAGTCCCAGCCCCTGAAATGTAATTAATCTGTGTGCACAATGGGGCATGCATATGTATTTCACCATTATATTACCAATGACAACAGGATGTCTCTGCCAATTGTGTAGTGCTTAAAGAACATGCATGTGTTTCAGCACATCATGAAATTAAATTGCAGTGTTATTCTAAAACAGGGGCAGCATTTAACGCTTACCCATAAACTCTGCACATGAAATCAAACAGTCCAGTTTGCGTAAGGTTCTATGCTGACTGCAGCAGCACATGTGGGTCATTTAATGTGGAGCTGCTATTGGCACACTGCAGCCATAGCTGTGAGATTAACTACCTGCCTGTTTTTCTGTGTAGCAGTTTTATACGTAACAGTGGGAATGCACACCCATGCATGTGCCTTAGGATATGTGAAGGAACACACATAGAAAATTACACACATGCACACTGTCATTTTCTGGAAAACTTGACAATCAAGTTTGTCTCTGTAGTATTTCCTGAATGCGATTTGCAGCATTAGGTCCCTGCCCTGGCCACGCGGTGAGGAACTCAGAGTCCTTGACATTCAGACTGAAGGAGAAAGCCAAGGCATGGAGCCTGTCTCACTCCTGACCGACTCCCTCCTGGGGATGAGGACAGCGGAGGGCCATCCTCCAGCCCAGCCCTGCCAGCCGGCCTTCCTCACGCACAGGCACATGGATGCTAACGCGCTCACAGGCAGCAGACTGATTTAAAGGTTCAGCTCCAATGTTTCACACCCTCAGTGAACCAGACTCCAAGCCCATCCCACGCAGTCAGGGATTTGTATGCATTTTACACATGTGCAAAGATAGTACGTTCTGTGGAAGCAAACATTTTTGGAGCTAAAGATGTGTTCAGCCTCCAGTTAACTTCATTCCTTAATGGTGGAACTGCGTTCAGAATGGTCAGTGTTTGGGATGTTGTGTGTTGAGTGTGAGTTCTGTGCAGAGTTTTCACCTGGCAGGTGGAGCGGGCTTTCAGTGCTGGAAAGGTTACCTGTCAGAGGGGAGGCCCATCTACCGGCCGTTGGCTCTCTGACAGTCCAGCTGATTAATAATACTCCTTTAGGCTTTTCTAATCTCCTCTGAGCATTATGAATATGATCATTTCTCAGCATATTGAAATTTCTCTGGGCCAAACTCAGCTGAAATGGAACATTACTGACATTTTTTGTACAATTTGGAAAGTGTTTTAAAATCGGAGAGACCTTATACATGCATTTTTCTTCGGGTGAATGAGGATGTCAATATTTTATTGAAAAATGTCATTTATTATATTTATTTCAGTGCTCTAGCCAGTCCTATGGCTTTGTGTGGGGTGAACTCCCCAGGCTGCCCTGGGCTGGGGGACGGGGGGGCCATTGCTTTTCCATACTCACCCTAAAATCAGCAACCTACGTGTGTGAGTGTGTGTGTGTGTGTGTAGGTGTGTGTGTGTGTGTGTGTGTGTGTGAGTGTGTGTGTGTGCCTGTGTGAGTGTGTGTGTGTGTGTGTGCGTGTGTGTGTGAGTGTGAGTGTGTGTGTGTGTGTGTGTGAGTGTGTGTGTGTGTGTGCGTGTGTGTGTGTGTGCATGTGTGTGCATGACCATATGTGCATGTGTGTGTATGACCATGTGTGTGGGCAAAACTGTGTGTGAATGAGCGTGTGTGTGTGTATGTGTGAACGTGTGTGCATGTGTTTGTATGTCTGTGTGTATGACCATGAGCATGTGTGTGTGTGTGTGTGTGTGTGTGAACGTGTGTGCATGTGTTTGTATGTCTGTGTGTATGACCATGAGCATGTGTGTGTGTGTGTGTGTGTGTGTATGTGTGAACGTGTGTGCATGTGTTTGTATGTCTGTGTGTATGACCATGAGCATGTGTGTGTGTGTGTGTGTGTGTGTGTGTGTGAACGTGTGTGCATGTGTTTGTATGTCTGTGTGTATGACCATGAGCATGTGTGTGTGTGTGTGTGTGTGTGTGTGTGTGTGTGTGTGTGTGTGTGTGTGTGTGTGTGTGTGTCTGTGTGTATGACCATGAGCATGTGTGTGTGTGTGTGTGTGTGTGAATGCTTGCATACTTTATTATGAGTCACACTTCCTGTGGTTCTCAGGCAGAGACACGCCCTTCTCCCCATTGATCTGGCATAAGGCACCTGCTACATCAGTAATCAGCAGTATTGGGTCTTATTGATTCTTTATTTAATATCGGCTCATTCTGAAGCCCATTTACAAAGTAATCTGGAGGGAGCCAGAGGTCCAGGTATTCCTCTATCTCTCCGTCACCCTCTCTCCTCACTTTCCTCCACCTTTCATAATTACGTGACTGTGCCATTTGAATGCGTGCAGCTTGTGTGTCTTTCTTCGGACATCAAGTGATGTGCTGATTGGATTGTACCTCATGCCTTGTTTAGCAAATTAAATTTTTTCAGTTAATTTGTCTGTGTCATCCAGCACACACATATACAACAGACTAACTGCCCCTTTTTCTTTTTCTCAACCTCCTTCTGTCTCTCTCTCCATCTCTCTCCCTCTCTCAGTGACTGTGCTGCTTATAACCTTACAATATGACGATATGTCACAGCCAGTCAGTTAGATACCAGCTGATCTCTCCTTAAAATGTGATGCCTGAGGGACATGGAACTGGTTATCACAAACACACTCACGGGCATGCACACGCACACACCCACTCACACACACATACATGCAGAGATGCACAAACACACACACACTCACGGGCATGCACGCGCACACACCCACTCACACACACATACATGCAGAGATGCACAAACACACACACACTCACGGGCATGCACACACACACACCCACTCACACACATGCAGAGATGCACAAAAACATACACACATGCACACACACTTATATGCATGCACACACGCACACACACACTCACACACGCACACACATGCAGAGATGCACAAACACACACACACCCCCCCTCCTGGTCTCCCTCTGAAAGGTCACTATGGAAACCCCCCTCATCCGCTCTGGCCTTTTAGCACGTCACTGAATGTTTTAAAGTTGTTTAATTTCACAAGGTACTGATTGATCCTGGAGAGAGCCCCCCTGCAAACAGGTAGGGGAGGGGGCGGGCTCCGATCAGGCAGACTGCAGAGCATTGTGGGAAGGGGCGCAGGGCCGTGTGTGACTGTGGGGTACAGAGGGAATAATTCAGCAGAGCAGATTTTACCCCCACAGCGGCGGGGTGGGGGGCGCCGTGTGAGGGCCCTCACTCTGCCCTCTTAATTACTCCACTCCAGCAGGGGGCGCTGTGGAGGGGATTATGCTCTAATTAGTGTGGCCTCAAACAGATTATACATCTATTAATCTGCCAATCAATTCTCCCTGTTGGCTGTTTGTTCTTTTTAAGTCTTACCAACATGACCTTGGATGTGAAGTGACATTGCATGTCACAGGGTTTTACTGAGGTTTTAAAATTTATGTCAAGGATAAAAAAAAATCATCATTTTACCTGTGAAAATTGTATAATACGTTTTACATGTCAGTCATTGCAGATAAAGTTTCTGTGAAAGAGAAAAGTATTCTGGGATGCTGAAGCTCGACGCTAATGCCTGCAAACAGGTGGAGGCGTATTTGAGGAGAAAGTGTTAAATCTCAGTGAGTTTTACCTGCCTGTGGTTTCCACTCCTTTCTTGGGAGAGCCGCTGAGTGGCTGTTCTTTGTTTTCGATTCAGAATCAGTGAGGTGCATATGTTGCACATGTTCAATTCATCTCTGAACAACAACTTATCACAACTGAGCTAAAGTGTATTTTTAAGTAAAAGTAAATTTTCTTGGTAATTTAAATAAGATTTAATGTAGTGCTCACCAATAAATCGTATTTTCAACGTCATCGCAAAATGAACATGCTCGATAAACACATTGCAAAAGACTGCCTAAATCGCGATGAATACGAAAAAATAATTGTATTTACACATGCCATGCATTCTCACTCAGCTAAAGGTGTAACAGTACACAGAAGCCACGGTTTGGACATCACAGTTCGGTACAATGGGGAAAAAGCAGCAAAACCCCCAAATGCATACGGGTAGGTTTTTTTTAAATTATTTTGAACAGACACTAGTGCAAGAAGCAGACAGGTCTTCTAGCTCCAGTGTGTCATTTGCACTCGCCATAGCGTGACTACACACCACTCAACTTCAGCTAAGCTTGGGATGACGTGTTGCTAACAGCTTACAGTTTAAGGTTACCGAGTGGAACTTGTGCTTGTGAAATTTGTGTCCGCAATACGTTCACCAACATTCGCACACAAGCTACTATGTACTGTCCACAGGACTGCATGCACCGAACCGTAACGTCCGTACCGTGACGGTTTGGGATGAATACACGTACTGTTACACCCCTACACTCAGCATGCGGACATTTGACTGACCAGATGGACCATGGGGGCATTCGTATTGTGCCGCTAGAGCTGAAATTCTTTGACTAATGCAAAGCGGGCGAAAGGGAAAGCTTTTGCCAAGAATGTTTAATGTCAGTAATTTCTATAATTTCTTTATTCAGTGGACACAGGCTATTCAATGTTTGGGGTCTATGTTAGGAGTGTACCTGTTAAAGCAGAAGACACAGGTTCTGTATAGTTAATATGGACATTTCAATATTTGTTTATTTATCGCAAGTCACATCGTCATCGCAATATCGAACAACGTTATCGCACATCGCAAATTTTCCTCATATCGTGCAGGCCTAGTTTAAGCCTCTTCCACAGTTCAAATTACAACTGAGACCCACACACTCACAAAGAGCAGCTGGTTGTAGAGAGTGGTGTGACAGAGCAAAGGATGACTACTTGTCCCTGCTTCCCCACCCCTCTTCTGCTCACTCGCCCTCCCTGCTGCCTCCCTCTCTCTGTAGAGAGGATGGAATCGCGTGTTCCCAGAGGTGACAGAGCAGCGCCCCTCCTCTCAGGGGGGCTGCTGCCCTGGTTTCTGTTTGGGGGGGGGAGTGACAGAGGAAACAGGTAAACGTTTGAAAGAGTGCAGCTGCAATCATCTCTCCCCATTTCCTCTTGCTCTCTTTTTCTCCTCGAGATTTCATCCTTTTCCAGCCAGACATCATTTATAATAAATGCAGTAATGAATTAGACTCATGCAGTTTTGTGTAGCAGTGTCACGTGTGTGTGTGCATGCATGTGAGTGTGTGTGAGTGTGTGCGAGTGAGAGTGTGTGTGAGTGTTTGCGTGCATTTGAGTGTGTGCGAGTGTGTGTGCATGCGTGAGTGTGTGCGTGTGTGCGAGTGAGTGTGTGTGAGTGTGTGCGTGTGTTTGAGTGTGTGCAAGTGTGTGTGCATGCGTGAGTGTGTGCGTGTGTGCGTGCGTGTGAGTGTGTGCGTGCGAGTGAGCATGTGTGAGTGTGAGTGTGCGAGTGTGTGTGCATGCATGAGTGTGAGTGTGTGTGTGAGTGTGTGCGTGTGTTTGAGTGTGTGCGTGAGTGTGTGCATGCATGAGTGTGTGCGTGTGAGTGTGTGCGTGCGAGTGAGCATGTGTGAGTGTGCGAGTGTGTGTGCATGCATGAGTGTGTGCGTGTGAGTGTGTGCGTGCGAGTGAGCATGTGTGAGTGTGTGTGTGCGAGTGTGCGAGTGTGTGAGTGTGAGTGTGTGTGTGCATGCATGAGTGTGTGTGTGAGTGTGTGTGTGTGTGTGTGAGTGTGTGCGTGTGTTTGAGTGTGTGCGTGAGTGTGTGCATGCATGAGTGTGTGTGTGAGTGCGTGCGTGTGAGTGAGTGTGTGTGAGTGAGCATGTGTGTGTGTGTGTGTGTGTGCGTGAGTGTGTGCGTGTGAGTGTGTGCGTGCGAGTGTGTGTGCACGTGTGAGTGCGTGCGTGTGAGTGAGTGTGTGTGTGCGTGTGTGCGTGCGAGTGTGTGTGTGTGTGAGTGTGTGCGTGCGAGTGAGCATGTGTGAGTGTGTGTGTGTGTGTGTGTGTGTGCGAGTGTGTGTGCATGCGTGAGTGCGTGCGTGTGAGTGAGTGTGTGTGCATGCATGAGTGTGTGTGTGTGAGTGTGCGAGTGTGTGTGCATGCGTGAGTGCGTGTGTGTGAGTGAGTGTGTGTGCACGTGTCTGACTGCAGCCAAGGCTGATGGGTACTCATTAGACCCCCCCTCAGGCCCGCTGTAATGACTGTCAGTCAGGTGTCAGATTACAAAGCCTGACCTTCACTGCCCGTCCCCCTCCTTTGGTGTGTCACAGAGATCGAGAGAGGGAGGGAACAAGAGACAGAGAGAGCATGATAAACGTAACTGATTACTTACAGGTTTTTTGTTATATAAAGTATATCTTTCTTTCATGTAAGCATTAATATAAATATTGTAAGTTACAGATATTGTTTTTGTAGCTGATTGACATTTTGTTTGAGTAATTGTTATGGTGAAGTTGTTGATGTCTCTGTAGTTATGGGCATGCTATCGTCGTGTTTGGTGCAGAAGCTGGTGGTCTGGGCTCTCTGTGGTGCTCCACAGGCGCTAGCTCAAATTAGCGCTTACACACATAGCATCTGTTCCCATACAGAACCCATTAACCTTTATGCCTAAGCTAACACCCATGAGTTTTTCCCAAAAAAGCATCCGTTTTCCCCCTTTTTTGTACATCTCCTCTTGTCCCGTCTCACCCTCAGAGCGAGTGCTGGTAGACTTCTGAACAAAGTTGGACATGATACATTTTATTTTTCAAAACCCTTTTAGTAAGTTTTTCATCAGTTTGATTGCGGCCACTCACAGAGTATAATGCTATCGTGCAACACAGATCCGCAACCATGGCAACACCAGTTGCCACCCATGGGCTCCCAAACTGCTGTCCAGGTTTTTTACAGGAGGTGCAATTCTGTGCAGACGCTCCTGTCCCTCTGATGCCTTGAGCACCATTCACACCACTGAGTGGCACCCAGTCACATGATCACATGCTCATCATGTGTGCATGTGCGTGAGTATGTGTGTCTGTGCATGTGTGTGTCTGTGTGTGTATGTGCGTGTATGTCTGAGTGTGTGTGCATGTCTGTGTATGTGCGTGTGTGTCTTGCGTGTGTGTGTGCATGTGTGTGCGTGTGTGTGTCGGCTTGGGCCCAGGGCAGTGAGTTTGGCACCTGCAGCAGAGGGGCTGTAATTAGCCTTGTGTAGCAGTTTCCTCCAAGGCTCCCATGATTGGATTATAATGGAAGTTGCAGTCGTCATGTATCCTGTGTTCATAACGGCAGGTCACAGTAGCCGTCTGGCAGCTGTCTCGGTGGACACTGCTGTCCTGGTCCAGGCTCAGAAAGAGGAGGCTGAGGAGGGACGGGTTTGTGGCGGCTGGTTTCACTTCAGGGAACACGCAGCGAGAGGAGTGCTGGCTGAAAGCATGAGCATCTCGCCAGCCACATCTGATGTTCCAGTCTGTCCCCAATCAAAAGGTAGGAGCCTGACTGCTGCGCCTGGGGGCACACTGACAGGGGGGTGGCCCTGATCCTGGGTCAGTGGGAGGCAGCCCTGATCCTGAGTCAGTGGGAGGCAGCCCTGATCCTGGGTCAGTGGGAGGCAGCCCTGATCCTGGGTCAGTGGGAGGCAGCCCTGATCCTGGGTCAGTGGGGGGCACCTCTGAAAAAACTGTGCTCTATTAGCAGGTCTAATGAGCACAGTTGGTCTGGTCCTACTTGTACTTTAATTCACAACAAACTAAAAACACCCCAGACCCTCGTCCTCAATGGGGTTCACTCACCGCCCAGTGAGAGGCAGCGGTGAGAATACCACACTGAAAGAATACCTGAAAACATGTAAAAAACTGAAATATTTGACATTTGATACAATTTTGCTTAAACGAGCAAAGTGTCAAGACAGAGAATGTGAAATGAAATTAAGAAAATGAATCTCAGTAGTAAAATGCCAGGTAAAAGCTTACCTTAAAACAGAGCCGTTGTTTCATTTTGCAGAAAAGTACGTTTCCATGCAGCATGCCCGGCGCATTCCTCCGTTACTTTGACCGCGCATGTCTGGAATAGCACATTTGCTCTCAGATGTTTTTGGGAGCTCTCCAATCTTGGCTCTCCCAAATGACACTGGAACCTCAGTGTGAGTATCAGACAGATCTGATCAATGCCTTCCTCAGCTGTGGTGCCATTCCCTGTCAGGCCCTGCTGTGAGCACGCAGGTGAGGGAGCACAGTGACCTGGTGGACCCATAGTGCAGGAAGGCCACAGAGCGCCCTCTCATGGAGATGGATCGTGTTCTCAGGCCTTTTCTGTGGTGCCAGTGTGAGGCAGCTCTAACGTTATGCATACTTCTTCCCTGCAGGTCTGGGCCGGGCCTTGGCAGAGCGGAGTCTGGCGCCGCGTGGCGTTGCCGGGTGACACAGAGAGGGCAGCGTGACACTGCATCATCAGATGGAACATTTTCATTGGCTAGTGCAGCCAAACAGACCTCTTTCTACTGAAGGTAACCTCAGGCTGCAGAAACCAACACTCTGCATTCTAAGGGTTTCAGCACAAGCAGAAACAGTCAGTTTGGGGAGGAGGAAAAGCACCAGGTTTGGTGGCGTCTGACACACTCATATCACTCTTTCCAAATCCAGCACACCAGGCTCTGGGCAGCTCTCCTTCCTCCTCTCAGGCAGGCATTGCCTCAGACACTCATGCAGGGTCTCTGCGCCAGGCCCAGCCCAGCTGCCTGTCCCATCTCCTCACACACCTAGCACCTGGGGGAATGACCTTCACCCCTCAGTCAGGACAGCAGACGGGCCAGCAAGAGAAACCACCAAAACCCACCTTTCCTATAAGCCTCACCTAAACACTGATTCATAAAAATACAAAAATTCATTAGTCGAGCAGGTTCTATCTTCTTGTGGCCTCACAGAGCTGCGAACTGATTTAACTCTGGTTTTACTTGCCAACTGCTCTGGTACTGGTCCTGTAGCCTGGCTAAACACTCTCTCTGCTCTGGTACTGCTGCTTTAGCTTGGCTAAATGCCCTCTCTGCTCTGGCACTGCTCCTGTAGCCTGGCTAAACGCGCCCTCTGCTCTGGTACTGCTGCTTTAGCCTGGCTAAATGCTCTCTCTGCTCTGGATCTGCTCCTGTAGCCTGGCTAGATGTTCTCTCTGCTCTGGTACTGCTCCTGTAGCCTGGCTAAACACTCTCACTGCTGTGGTACTGCTGCTTTAGCTTGGCTAAACGCCCTCTCTGCTCTGGTACTGTTCCTGTAGCCTGGCTAAACACTCTCACTGCTGTGGTACTGCTGCTTTAGCTTGGCTAAACGCCCTCTCTGCTCTGGTACTGTTCCTGTAGCCTGGCTAAATGCTCTCTCTGCTCTTGTACTGTTCCTGTAGCCTGGCTAAATGCTCTCTCTCCTCTGGTACTGTTCCTGTGGCCTGGCTAAACGATCTCACTGCTCTGGTACTGTTCCTGTAGCCTGGCTAAATGCTTTAGCCTGGCTAAACGCCCTCTCTGCTCTGGTACTGTTCATATAGCCTGGCTAAATGCTTTAGCCTGGCTAAATGCTCTCTCTGCCCTGGTACTGTTCCTCTAGCCTGGCTAAATGCTCTCTCTGCTCTGGTACTGTTCCTGTAGCCTGGCTAAATGCTGTCTCTGCTCTGGTACTGTTCCTCTAGCCTGGCTAAATGCTCTCTCTGCTCTGGTACTGCTCCTGTAGCCTGGCTAAATGCTGTCTCTGCTCTGGTACTGCTCCTGTAGCCTGGCTAAATGCTGTCTCTGCTCTGGTACTGCTCCTGTAGCCTGCTAAATGCTGTCTCTGCTCTGGTACTGTTCCTGTAGCCTGGCTAAATGCTCTCTCTGCTCTGGTACTGCTCCTGTAGCCTGCTAAATGCTCTCACTGCTCTGGTACTGCTCCTCTAGCCTGGCTAAATGCTCTCTCTGCTCTGGTACTGTTCCTGTAGCCTGGCTAAATGCTCTCTCTGCTCTGGTACTGTTCCTGTAGCCTGGCTAAATGCTCTCTCTGCTCTGGTACTGCTCCTGTAGCCTGCTAAATGCTCTCTCTTCTCTGGTACTGTTTCTTTAGCCTGGCTAAATGCTGTCTCTGCTCTGGTACTGCTCCTGTAGCCTGGCTAAATGCTCTCTCTGCTCTGGTACTGTTCCTCTAGCCTGGCTAAATGCTCTCTCTGCTCTGGTACTGCTCCTGTAGCCTGGCTAAATGCTCTCTCTGCTCTGGTACTGTTCCTGTAGCCTGGCTAAATGCTCTCACTGCTCTGGTACTGCTCCTGTAGCCTGGCTAAACGCTCTCTCTGCTCTGGTACTGTTCCTCTAGCCTGGCTAAATGCTGTCTCTGCTCTGGTACTGTTTCTTTAGCCTGACTAAATGTTCTCTCTGCTCTGGTACTGTTCCTGTAGCCTGGCTAAATGCTCTCTCTGCTCTGGTACTGTTCCTCTAGCCTGGCTAAATGCTCTCTCTGCTCTGGTACTGCTCCTGTAGCCTGACTAAATGCTGTCTCTGCTCTGGTACTGTTCCTGTAGCCTGGCTAAATGCTGTCTCTGCTCTGGTACTGTTCCTGTAGCCTGGCTAAATGCTCTCTCTGCTCTGGTACTGCTCCTGTAGCCTGGCTAAATGCTCTCTCTGCTCTGGTACTGCTCCTGTAGCCTGGCTAAATGCTCTCTCTGCTCTGGTACTGCTCCTGTAGCCTGGCTAAATGCTGTCTCTGCTCTGGTACTGTTCCTGTAGCCTGGCTAAATGCTCTCTCTGCTCTGGTACTGTTCCTGTAGCCTGGCTAAATGCTCTCACTGCTCTGGTACTGCTCCTGTAGCCTGCTAAATGCTCTCTCTGCTCTGGTACTGTTTCTTTAGCCTGGCTAAATGCTCTCTCTGCTCTGGTACTGTTCCTGTAGCCTGGCTAAATGCTCTCTCTGCTCTGGTACTGTTTCTTTAGCCTGGCTAAATGCTCTCTCTGCTCTGGTACTGTTCCTGTAGCCTGGCTAAATGCTGTCTCTGCTCTGGTACTGCTCCTGTAGCCTGGCTAAATGCTCTCTCTTCTCTGGTACTGCTCCTGTAGCCTGGCTAAATGCTCTCTCTGCTCTGGTACTGCTCCTGTAGCCTGGCTAAATGCTCTCTCTGCTCTGGTACTGTTTCTTTAGCCTGACTAAATGCTCTCTCTGCTCTGGTACTGTTCCTGTAGCCTGGCTAAATGCTCTCTCTGCTCTGGTACTGCTCCTGTAGCCTGGCTAAATGGTCTTACTGTAGTTCTCTTAAATGCACCTGGAAAAAAAAAAAAAACTGTTAATTGTAAATGTAATTGTAAATTTAGGTTAAAGGAAATTATAGTACATGTTTAGAATTATGATCTGACGTTCAAAAAAGGCAAATAAAAAGGCAGAAAACTATGTATATTTTATAATCTATATATATTATTCCATTATTCTCTATTGTACCCATGCTCTGTTTGTATAGTCTCTGTCAGTCTGTCTCTGCTTTCTCTCCTGTTTACATGGCCACACTGCCCCCCCCCCCCCCCCCCCCCCCACGGCCTGCTGGGAAATTTGTCTGAGTCTTCTAGCGCTGCCACATGATGACGTCAATACCGCTCCACACTGCTGCTCCTGCAGAGACCTCTGCTCACACACACCACAGAACAACACAGAGAGACACAATACAACCTCTGCTCACACACACCACAGCACAGCACAGAGACACACAATACACTGCTGCTCACACACACCACAGCACAACACAGATACACACAATACAAACACACATCCTGATGAAACACAAAACACAAACACAATACAAACACACAACCCGATGAAACACAAAACACAGAGAAACGCAATACAAACACACAACCTGATGAAACACAAACCACAGTGCAACATAGAGACACACAATACAAACACAAAACCTGATGAAACACACAGCACAAACACACAACATGGTGGAACACACAACATGGTGAGACATACAGTGCAAACTCTCAACATGGAGTGATTTATGTGAAAAATGTACATTTTTCACATTTTTTATTTAAATTTTCTCTTTCCTTTTTGACTGTTCAGATCTTGGCCAAGGTGTTTACGTTTTCATTTTATTTATTTAGTTATTTGATGGAGCTGTATTCAGAGACTCTCCTCGAGCCCAGCCCAGACCAGCCTTGCTCCAGCCCAGCCCAGCCCAGGCCAGCTCTGCTCCAGCCCAGCCCAGACCAGCTTGGGTCCAGCCCAGCCCAGCCCAGCCTTGCTCCAGCCCAGCCCAGCCCAGCCCAGCTCTCCTCGAGACTCTCCTCGAGCCCAGCCCAGACCAGCTTTGCTCCCGCCCAGCCCAGCCCAGCTCTCCTCGAGACTCTCCTCGAGCCCAGCCCAGCCCAGCCTTGCTCCAGCCCAGCCCAGCCCAGACCAGCTCTGCTCCAGTCCAGCCCAGCCCAGACCAGCTCTGCTCCAGTCCAGCTCAGCCCAGACCAGCTCTGCTCCAGCCCAGCCCAGACCAGCTCTGCTCCAGTCCAGCCCAGCCTAGACCAGCTCTGCTCCAGCCCAGCACGGCCCAGACCAGCTCTGCTCCAGTCCAGCCCAGCCCAGACCAGCTGTGCTCCAGTCCAGCCCAGCTATGCTCCAGCCCAGCCCAGCCCTGTTTCAGCCCAGCCAGTCCAGCCCAGCCCTGCTCCAGCCTCTCTCTGGGAGGCAGGGAACAGACTGGAGACAGACTCTCCCCATGGCTGCTGCCATATGGCCGCTCAGTGGGGCTCCAGAGACTGGCTCCTGCAGGAAGCACAGAGCTAATGATTAAGATCCTGCCCTGATGGTAATCATGTTTTCCATTACGAGCTTGTGTAAGACTGTCCCAGCATTTCCTCTGGAACGCAATATTACAGCGGTCTGCTGGACTCCACCATGCTTTTTACGGAGTCATAAAATAAGACCAATTATTCAGCACATTAGTCCTCTTGTATGCTTTCCCACTTTCTCCCCTAATTATGAATGGCCAATCACAAGCCACACTCATCGCTACAACCTCCTCGCAACTCTGTGCAGCTGGAGTGAAAATGAGGTCACCTGATTGCAGACCATGGGGCCCATCAACACTGGAGCAGTGCCTTAACAGGATACAGACCGTGGGGTCCATCCAACTGGAGCAGTGCCTTAACATTATGCAGACTGTGGAGCCCATCCGCACACTGGAACAGTGCCTTAACAGGATGCAGACTGTGGGGCCCATCCATATACTGGAGCAGTGCCTTAACAGGATGCAGACTGTGGGGCCCATCCACACACTGGAACAGTGCCTTAACAGGATGCAGACTGTGGGGCCCATCCACACACTGGAGCAGTGCCTTAACAGGATGTAGACTGTGGGGCCCATCCGCACACTGGAACAGTGCCTGCTTTCATGGTATTTGTTGTCCCTGGAAAAGCTTATGAAAGCCTGATGAGATGTGATTTTCTCTGGGTGACTGTGGTTTCAAACTCTTATGTGTAATCGCCTGTATGTAACAGGAACATGAGCCAGTAAATCATGGAAATATCCCAGGGCCAGAGACATCCCAGTGTGTGTATAAATATTATGGGTGTGTGCTTACGTAGACAAATACGCACCCTCACCCACCACTCACAGCAGTGTGATGACCAAACTAAATCCATACAGTCTCATGTGTCATTTTCCACTATAATACTTGGTTGTTTTATACAATCAGAATTTTTTATCTTGCAAAAAATACAGTGACCTCCAGCCGCCCTTGGGGGGAAAGATCACCCTTTCATTTTTCATTTGTTAATTTTCTTGAGTTGTCAATCCATCAATCCCATAGTCATTGGCTGTGTGTTCCCGTTTGGTACTGTTGGTCCTGTTAATGGGACGTAGAGCAGACTAAGGCAAGGCCTCCTGTCTTCTCTTCTGTCACTGTCACACATCCGTATCGCTGCTGATTGGACACGTGAATGGAAGAGGTGTGGAGGATCTCTGACATCGTCCTAATGTGCGGTGGATGAAGAAAACAGAAAAACGGGAAGGGCAGCGGCAAAACAGCTCAGTCATGCGTCTATGGTAAGAGGATGTTGCTAGGTGACACATTCCAAATTATGTTTACAATAAAGTTTGTTTATTTTGTTGTTATTAGTAGTTTTCATTGTTGATTGTGATTATCAGAAAAGACAGAAAGAAATAGTCATACAAAATTGTATAGATATGTTCTTTATCAACCATGTTCTCAGCATCTGGTTTAGTCACACTATGAAGGCGAAAGTGACCAAATTCCTGACAGAGTATTCACAGTGGAATGTCCCCCTGCATCAGAGGCATTCACTGTCGTTCTCTGACTGAAAACAATGACATGCGGTTTGCCATTTACTGCAGCTGCCCGTGCTACCGCTGCCCATGTGGCTGTGGGGGAGGGGGGGGGTTTGACTGTCCCAGACCCAATCAGATCCCAAGGGCACAGCTGCCCCCCCCCCCCCCCCCCCCACATGGCTGCTCCACCTGACAGCACACATGTATCACTCACCTGCAGTGACAGACCTGTCAGCCGCACTGGACCTAATTTACGATGGCGCTTGTGTGACCCGCGCTTCATTATGCGCGGTGCCCTGTGCCAGAGGTCACAGCAAAGGGGAGCCACGCCCCCTCAGGCCTATCTCATCTGCTTCTGTCATCACACAATATCCCGGGGGGGGGATCACCGGGCGAAGGCTGGTACCACAGTGTAGGTCATGGATTATGCAGGGCTGAATACGCTTCTGCAATGTGACAGCGAGCACCAAGGTTACAGGCTGGCCAAAGTGACATCATATTAAGAAAAACCTGAATCCCGTAGCCTCCTCAGGCCAGGGAGAGAAGTCACTGCACCTATAGATGATCCTAATGTTTCCATATCCATAATTATACTTTTCTGTTCTGATGTAAAATCAGCAATTGCAGTAAACCTCATCAGTCAGTACACATTAGGCCTGTCCTGCTGTGCAGAGCTGTTAGCAGCTTCACTGCTCCACTCGGGTGAGTGAGCCCAGGGTGGCTTCAGGACTGACCCCATGAGCTGGGCTGGATTTGCCCCCGAGCTGCGGGGCCTTCCAAGACGTGCCGTTTTCAGACCTAAGGCAGGCACTGTCCTTTTTACCTGTGCTGTCATCTGAGGCTGCTTTCCTGCCCATGCTGTTTTCTGACATGTCCTTTCCAGTGTGCTGTTACCTGACGCTGATATGGGATTGCCATGGTTACTGAGTCAGTTATGGGTTAGCGTGTGCATGCTCGTTTCACCAGGAGTAAAGTCTGAGCGTGAGCAGAGGCTCCAGCTCTCACTTTGAGCACAGACAGAGAGCGAGAGAGAGAGCAACCTTTTAAATGACAAGCCTAGACAGGCTGAATGACTGAGTCTAACCATTGCATATTTTTATGTTCCCATGCCTCTATTTAACATGACATTTGCTGTATCTTAATTTCACCAGCTGTTAATTAGGCTTTATGTTCCTAATTCAAAAATAAAACAGCCATCAATCTCTCAACAGACTAATACAAGCTTAAATGCAGATCCCACGGTCTCACTCATGACTGGTGTTATCTAAATAAACCCGTGCTGTGTGTGATTAAGTCATGTTTTTCCTCTGCCACTGTAAAGGCATATGGATGTACTTTAACCCACAGTGCTGGTCAGCATGTTGTGTAGACGCCCCTTTAGTTTTACTCAGGCATGTTGTGTAGACGCCCCTTTAGTTTTACTCAGGCATGTTGTGTAGACACCCCTTTAGTTTTACTCAGGCATGTTGTGTAGACGCCCCTTTAGTTTTACTCAGGCATGTTGTGTAGACACCCCTTTAGTTTTACTCAGGCATGTTGTGTAGACGCCCCTTTAGTTTTACTCAGGCATGTTGTGTAGACACCCCTTTAGTTTTACTCAGGCATGTTGTGTAGACGCCCCTGTAGTTTTACTCAGGCATGTTGTGTAGACGCCCCTTTAGTTTTACTCAGGCATGTTGTGTAGACGCCCCTGTAGGTTTACTCAGGCATGTTGTGTAGACGCCCCTTTAGTTTTACTCAGGCATGTTGTGTAGACACCCCTTTAGTTTTACTCAGGCATGTTGTGTAGACGCCCCTTTAGTTTTACTCAGGCATGTTGTGTAGACACCCCTTTAGTTTTACTCAGGCATGTTGTGTAGACGCCCCTGTAGTTTTACTCAGGCATGTTGTGTAGACGCCCCTTTAGTTTTACTCAGGCATGTTGTGTAGACGCCCCTTTAGTTTTACTCAGGCATGTTGTGTAGACGCCCCTTAGTTTTACTTGCTTGTTAAACAGGTGAGATCAGACCTGTCTATTAGCCTTGGCCACCAGGGAAACAAAACATTTCAGAACATTGGGGAAATACAGGTTGGATTCCCATTTCTACTATGACATAAAGCACTTGAGGAAGATGCATCTCACTATCACACACATATACTGCAGATCACACACAGGCCTATGTAGATCAGTGCTCATGTTCTGTGGTTGTGTTACACAGGTATGGGTCATGGCAGAGGTCTCTTTCTCACCTTCTCTGTCAGGCCTGTGACAGCAGGCCCAACCTGTGTAGAGGCCTGTGTGTGATTAGTGCAGAGCAGACCCAGCCCGCTGTGACACAGCATCTCTCTGTCAGGCTTATCCTCTTACACACCTCAGACTCCAGGCAGCAGCGAGCCGCCAGCTTTAGCAGCTACCGTGCAGATTAGAGCTCAGAGACAGAGCCAGCGCTGTTGTTTTTATGTTTGGATGTCTCAGTGACACATGAGGCAGGCTGGCCCTAACAGGTCCATGTACGATAACTGGCTCTAAATGTCGCTCAGTATAGCAAACTAATCACAGCCAAAATGCACCCCAAGTATGTCCCTAAACACCTCTTATATCTTTGATTTTGGGGTTCTCCTTGTGCAGCGAGTGTGCTTTAAGGTTTTGGGGTTTGCATAATTCCTCCATAGTCTAAAGCCTGGTCTCACTCCGCTCTAGGAGCACAGGAGTGGGTAAGTCCACTTTGCTGTATTAAGTTGTCTCCTTTCTTCTGAATTTCCATTGATTCATGGTCTGACAGGCTGTTGAGTGAGTGCATCTATCAGACCCACTTCATCCAGCTCAGTTAAGTGTGACCCCAGCCCTGTCCTCACCTGCTCCTGTCAGGTGCTCCCCTTAACCACCATTACAGGCCTGTAAATTGCACCACTTAATGAGCACACATAAATCTGTGTCTGTATGTGACACTGAACACATGCTATTGGTCTCTCTTATCTTCCCTATTACATACAGCCTCTGCAAATCACATCCAGGTGCCCAGCTTTAAATCAGCAAACACTCTGCAGCATCCAGGATATGCTCACCATTAAGCACGACCCAGCCTGAAGAATGAGTGACCCAGCCTGTGTGTGTGAGTGACCCAGCCTGAAGAATGAGTGACCCAGCCTGTGTGTGTGTGTGTGACCCAGCCTGAAGAATGAGTGACCCAGCCTGTGTGTGTGTGTGACCCAGCCTGAAGAATGAGTGACCCAGCCTGTGTGTGTGTGTGACCCAGCCTGAAGAATGAGTGACCCAGCCTGTGTGTGTGTGTGTGACCCAGCTTGAAGAATGAGTGACCCAGCCTGTGTGTGTGAGTGACCCAGCCTGAAGAATGAGTGACCCAGCCTGTGTGTGTGTGTGAGACCCAGCTTGAAGAATGAGTGACCCAGCCAGTGTGTGTGAGTGACCCAGCTTGAAGAATGAGTGACCCAGCCTGTGTGTGACCCAGCCTGTGTGTGTGAGTGACCCAGCCTGAAGAATGAGTGACCCAGACTGTTTGTGTGTGTGTGTGTGTGACCCAGCCTGAAGAATGAGTGACCCAGCCTGTGTGCGTGTGACCCAGCCAGTGTGTGTGAGTGACCCAGCCTGAAGAATGAGTGACCCAGCCTGTGTGTGTGACCCAGACAGTGTGTGTGAGTGACCCAGTGTGTGAAATATCCAGGGCTCTCTGGAATTAGTATGTGTTTGATATATTTTGTCAGTTTGCATAATGTTGTAATATACCTGTTAAAACACACAGCAGATTATGCTGAGGCTCCAATGGATATCATCCCTGAGCCCCAATGTCACATGGGCTATGACACAGTGCAGTCGCTTTCAGCACACTGCCCTCCCACACCTCAACAGCTGTGTCACATGGGCTATGACACAGTGCAGTCGCTTTCAGCACACTGCCCTCCCACACCTCAACAGCTGTGTCACATGGGCTATGACACAGTGCAGTCACCTTCAGCACACTGCCCTCCCACACCTCAACAGCTGTGTCACATGGGCTATGACACAGTGCAGTCGCTTTCAGCACACTGCCCTCCCACACCTCAACAGCTGTGTCACATGGGCTATGACACAGTGCAGTCGCTTTCAGCACACTGCCCTCCCACACCTCAACAGCTGTGTCACATGGGCTATGACACAGTGCAGTCGCTTTCAGCACACTGCCCTCCCACACCTCAACAGCTGTGTCACATGGGCTATGAAACAGTGCAGTTGCTTTCAGCACACTGCCCTCCCACACCTCAACAGCTGTGTCACATGGGCTATGACACAGTGCAGTCGCTTTCAGCACACTGCCCTCCCACACCTCAACAGCTGTGTCACATTGCGTATGACACAGTGCAGTTGCTTTCAGCACACTGCCCTCTCACAGCTCAACAGCTGTTCCAGGATTTTTCACTCCTTTACCTCCATCTTCTGCGCACCAGCAGTGCTATTGATTGGTGGGTACTATTTTTGAACCTGGCTGTGCTTTCATTCATGTGGATTAAATTAATGTTGGGTCCTTTATTTTGGTGTGGACCTGCACTGAGTCTCATTACAAAGTCTCCCTCCACAGCTGGCATGTAGTGGGACACGATCCTGTATCTCTTCAGAAATAATAATAAATAATGATTTCACTACAAAGACAAATAATTGCAAAAAAAGTGATTGTCAATACTACATAAAAATGATGGAATAAAAACTCTTGTGTGCTCTGCTGGGCTGCCGCAGCAGTGCTGTTTGTTTTGAGTGTGCTGAGGGGTATTTGCTTTCAGACTCACTACTTGCACTTAGTTTAGTGGCTCTGAGGCAGAGCAGAAACACTAACATGGAAGGAGCTTTACATGAGCGGCGCAGACAGGACTCAACGCAGCATCGATTGATCAGCAGCCCTGCTGATTAGTGGGATTATCGGTGTCAGAAATCCTGAGCCAGCCATGTCAACGTCATGGCAGAAGTGATCTGAGCACGTTCACTTTCCCAGGATGCGTAAGGCTCCTGTTTCAGCTCTTTGAAGGGCCCATTTCCTGCTGTGTGGACTGGACCATTATGAAAATGAAATGGGCATCAGAGAGGGACAGGGCAAATATTCATTACCACCATCAATGACATGCCTGCTTTTACCAGCCTATTTATATGTAAATGGGGCTGGTATCTCCACCACAGCAGATCCCCACCTGATTTACTCAATTAACAGAGCCAAGCAGTCTATTCCACATCTGAGTTTCACATTAATTAAAAAGCACACTTGCTCTTTGAGGTAGGTAAGTCCAGTGGCTGTCTGCAGATCACCAGCATCTCTGCCAGGCAGCCACGTCCCAGCACCGATGGCAGAGTGAATTAGGCTCAGCTGAAGGGCAGGGCATCATCGCCACGGTAACATATTCTGCTGCATCAGGGCCGTGCCAAGTGCAGTGCACCGGAGAGGTCGAAGGTAATTTTATGATTTCAGATGAAATGAACAAGCAATGTGCATAATAATGTAAGTGTTTCTGTGTGTGTGTGTGTGCACAAGAGGATGTGTGTGTGTGCTTGTTTACTGCATAGTGAGTGTGCTGTGTGTGTCAGCAGGCTTGCTGCCACTATGCTGTGACTGTTGAGTCAGGGTGCTGGTGGGTGAGCTTAGTGTGGGACACTGAGTCAGGGTGCTGGTGGGTGAGCACAGTGTGTGTTACTGAGTCAGGGTGCTGGTGGGTGAGCTCAGTGTGTATTACTGAGTAAGTGTGCTGGTGGGTGAGCTCAGTGTGGGACACTGAGTCAGTGTGCTGGTGGGTGAGATCAGTGTGTATTACTGAGTCAGTGTGCTGGTGGGTGAGCTCAGTGTGGGACACTGAGTCAGTGTGCTGGTGGGTGAGCTCAGTGTGTATTACTGAGTCAGTGTGCTGGTGGGTGAGCTCAGTGTGTATTACTGAGTCAGTGTGCTGGTGGGTGAGCTCAGTGTGGGACACTGAGTCAGTGTGCTGGTGGGTGAGCTCAGTGTGTGTTACTGAGTCAGTGTGCTGGTGGGTGAGCTCAGTGTGGGACACTGAGTCAGTGTGCTGGTGGGTGAGCTCAGTGTGTATTACTGAGTCAGTGTGCTGGTGGGTGAGCTCAGTGTGTATTACTGAGTCAGTGTGCTGGTGGGTGAGCTCGGTGTGTATTACTGAGTCAGCGTGCTGGTGGGTGAGCTCAGTGTGGGACACAGAGTCAGGGTGCTGGTGGGTGAGCTCAGTGTGGGACACTGAGTCAGTGTGTGCCAAAACGTGTATTCAGCCCGTGTATGCTGATCGACCCTACAAGCTTCTAAGCCGCGACAAATTTCTGCAATCAGGCAGAAATCGCTTGTCGGTTTCTTAGTGGAGTCATTTGGTCAGCAGAAATAATCTTAGTATAGTAGTGTGAGTGGGTCAACGTCTCGATCGGGAGCTTCCTGGCGCGATCGTTGAGACGTCGGGTACGCACAGATTATTTCAAACATGATTTAATTTAAAGAAATGAAATGGAATCTTTTGGCGTGAAAGACATTTCTTTTAGAATGGAGACCAGGAATAGCCAATGAGAGCTCAACACGCAAAGAAGGCAAACACCTGACGTTTTATTAACAAACAAGCAGTTAACGGATGGTGAACAAGTCAGGTAAAATCTGAAGTAGCTCTACTCCTTCCTCGCACCAAATGAACAAGGGGATACACAATGTTCCAAGGAGCTGCTACACCAGGAGCGGAGTTTATAAACACTGCGAATCACTCAGGTGAGGAAAACGGCTCACAAGCTATTGCTACATAGCTTTCGCTTTTGTGTGTGACAGTTGATGAACGAGCAAGAGAGAGTGTGTTTTGTGTTTAGGTCTGGTGCCTTTCGGTAGCTAGTCTAGCCTATGTTCGTGAACCATCTTTCGCTTGGTTGTCCACACACCTGCACTTAAAATACCTGACAACGCGATTTAAAGTTTCACGTGAAAACCAAGTAGCTCACACTTTTATAGCTGTGCTTGTCATTGAATTAACTTTATTATTATAGTTTGCTAAACTTAACAAGTGAGAAGTTGCTAATGTTTTACTACAACTATAGGTAAAGTTATGCATTTACTGTAATCGATCAATTTGAATAGTGACTGCATAACCATATCAAAAGCAATTTCTCTGATAACGGTTGCTAATGTGTTGTTTTTTTTATCCGAGCATTCACCCTAGGTTTTCCGAATTCCGACGACAAAAAAGTCCTGTAGTGTGTGATCGTCTGTCGTAGCCAAATCGTTAAAAGTTCCTTTCTTGAGCTTGCAATGACGACAGTGAATTTTCTTAATGCATAGTTAGAACAGGCAGATGAAAGGCATCGTATTGGCCAAGGGAGGTCACTCTTCTCGAGACACGCGTAGTGCTGCACTGCAGGCCAGGAAGCGCCAGCACCTCAGCATCTGTCCCTCTGTGGCGTTGAGTGATGTCACTGCGGCCATCCTGTTTAGTGATGTCACTGTGGCGAATGCGCAGCCATCCTGTTTTGTGATTTCACAAACTATGCTCCACGTTCTGGTCTGAAACATCTGTGGCACAACATTGTAAAAAGTGCTGAAGCTGACTGGTCAAAGTTTGGCCTGTCCAACAGGGCCGGTCATGGAGACTTCAGATGTAAAGGGGTGGAGCAGCAGGTGATGGACTCCACTCTGAAGCAGAATTCAGTGCCATGCTGAAAGCAGCTGCTAATGAGTTGTTCCTATGGGCAGGAGTGCTCAATTAGCCCTGGACCCTCCGCTACCAGCTACTGCAGGCAATGATCCTTTTGTGCTGTAGCAACTGAATAAATACATTAGTCCACTCTGCACTATGACTCTTATCAGCATCCATATCCAGCCTGTTTGTTATCAACACAAAGATAAAAACCACCAAAAGGCAATAAGAAAGTTTATATGCTTACAGTTTTCCATCTGCTGTTTGTGGTTTTGTAAGGTGAATTACATTTGCTTTGTTGTATCATTTTTTGAAAGGTGTTAGATTTGTTCTGCTGTGTGTGCTTTAGTGAGGTGCGTTAGTGTCACTCTGTTGTGTGCTTTAGTGAGGTGCGTCAGCGTCACTCTGTTGTGTGCTTTAGTGAGGTGCGTTAGTGTCACTCTGTTGTGTGCTTTAGTGAGGTGCGTTAGCGTCACTCTGTTGTGTGCTTTAGTGAGGTACGTTAGCGTCACTCTGTTGTGTGCTTTAGTGAGGTGCATCAGCGTCACTCTGTTGTGTGCTTTAGTGAGGTGCGTCAGCGTCACTCTGTTGTGTGCTTTAGTGAGGTGCGTTAGCGTCACTCTGTTGTGTGCTTTAGTGAGGTGCGTCAGCGTCACTCTGTTGTGTGCTTTAGTGAGGTGCGTCAGCGTCACTCTGTTGTGTGCTTTAGTGAGGTGCGTTAGTGTCACTCTGTTGTGTGCTTTAGTGAGGTGCGTTAGTGTCACTCTGTTGTGTGCTTTAGTGAGGTGCGTTAGCGTCACTCTGTTGTGTGCTTTAGTGAGGTGCGTTAGTGTCACTCTGTTGTGTGCTTTAGTGAGGTGCGTTAGCGTCACTCTGTTGTGTGCTTTAGTGAGGTGCGTCAGCATCACTCTGTTGTGTGCTTTGGTGAGGTGCGTTAGTGTCACTCTGTTGTGTGCTTTAGTGAGGTGCGTTAGCGTCACTCTGTTGTGTGCTTTAGTGAGGTGCGTCAGCGTCACTCTGTTGTGTGCTTTAGTGAGGTGCGTTAGCGTCACTCTGTTGTGTGCTTTAGTGAGGTGCGTTAGCGTCACTCTGTTGTGTGCTTTAGTGAGGTGCGTTAGCGTCACTCTGTTGTGTGCTTTAGTGAGGTGCGTTAGCGTCACTCTGTTGTGTGCTTTAGTGAGGTGTGTTATGTAAGATGGCTCTGTGTGCTGAGAGCAGACATATGGCCACCACAGGGAGTTAGATCCTGGGTCAGTATGTCCATATCAGCACTGCTCCTCTCCCCTCCTCTCCTCACTCTCCCCTCCTCTCCTCTTCTCTCCTCTTCTCTCCTCCTTCACTTGTAGCAGGTTATATATTTCCATGCTCTTACTCTTAAATGGATCAGTCAGTTAAGGTTGGGGCCTATAGAGTGGCTCAGTCAGCACATGCCCTATAGAGTGGCTCAGTCAGCACAGGCCCTATAGAGTGGCTCAGTCAGCACATGCCCTATAGAGTGGCTCAGTCAGCACAGGCCCTATAGAGTGGCTCAGTCAGCACATGCCCTATAGAGTGGCTCAGTCAGCACATGCCCTATAGAGTGGCTCAGTCAGTACAGGCTGCCATTCATGATGCACAGAGGTGGGATTGGAGCTGGCTCCCTGTTTACTGCCAGTCGCCAGCTTAGAGCTGCTGCCAGCATCACACACACTGGACTCTGCTCTTCTCACAGGTTATGAGGTGTTTTCGGTTTCAAAAATGTTATCGTGTTTTCAGCTTCATTTTGACTCAATGATAAGTACTACAACAGTGAATAATTGGTGCATCATTAATTCTGAACCCTAGATCTGTGGAGTGTGTGTATCAGGGTAGTGTGGAATGGAACCGGCACAGACACTTACACTTGTGTGGAATTGATTCTGCACAGCTTTGAAATAAACATGGCAGCAATTACTCCAGCTAATATTCTCCATCTCCATTTTTGCACCTTGAGTTTGGACCATTAAAACAGAACCCATTGAACTGAATCTGTGGCGTTCCTATATTTAGCAACTTAAGCTTTGGAAAAGGAGCATCCAAAAAAATGTATCTGAAAGATAGTCATGGAGGTGACACTGATTACTACATTGTTTTCAGAAATACTCAACAGAGCAAAAAACATGTTCTGTAAATAAAACAGTCATTTAACACAAATACAACAGTTATTTAAGGCTAAATCAATTCCATGTGGGCCATAGAGTAGGCTATTCCTACAGCTCTATGGTATTATCAGTCTATTCAGAAACCTTAAATAATAAACAACCCCAATTTCATCCTCATTTTTAGGTGACACAGTAGTTACTGTATTCTCTCATATTTTCCTAATTTTTTTTCCAGAGAATTAAATCTTTGAAGATATCAGTGTTTTTACAGTATTGATCAGTGGTATGTTTATCTCACTTTGTGGGCATGATTTGAGATTCTGTTGGGCTGGGGTTGAGCGGAATAATCTTGATGTCCTTCACATGACCTTCAGGCCTAGCTGGTCGCCAAGGCAATGGAGGGCGTGTGTTTTACTGGAGCTGAGTGGCTGATTCACTCACGACCAGTGCAAGAGCACTGATTAACAGCGGCGACACAAACCTTTGGAGATCAATCCATAAAACAAGCTCATTTACACACTAATGCATGAGCTTCCGTGGAGGCCCCAGTCATGCCTGCTCCACTCTCAGCTGCATGCTCTGCAGTCATGCCTGCTCCACTCTCAGCTGCATGCTCTGCAGTCATGCCTGCTCAACTCTCAGCTGCATGCTCTGCAGTCATGCCTGCTCCACTCTCAGCTTCATGTCCTGCAGTCATGACTGCTCCACTCTCAGCTGCATGCTCTGCAGTCATGCCTGCTCCACTCTCAGCTGCATGCTCTGCAGTCATGCCTGCTCCACTCTCAGCTGCATATCCTGTGTTGCACTCAGTCCTAGGTCTCCTTGCATCCTTATTTCTACCACTTAAAGCGTCTGAAAATATCCTGGGTCTGCTTCGCCCCAACATAATAATGAATAAAAATGAAGAATAAATAAACGTCAGAATGACGGTGATCTCTGATCTGTGGGACAAGGGCACTCCAGCCATCATCCTGGCCCCTGATCTCATTACAGCTGGTATTAATGTGATTACCATCACAGTCTATCTGTGTAGAAGCCATGCGCATGCAGTGTTTAACTTGATACCATGAATCACCATGGAAACAGGGGGACCTGTGTGCCCACTGTTTTAGGGTCGGATCACAAGTTCACTGTTAGAGTGCATGAACACATCCACCACTGCTTGTGAGAAGTTCTCCCAGTTGCCCATCAAAAATTCAAGACACTCTATTCTATAAGAACATAAGAACACCTGACCATTCAGCCCAGGAAGACTCACACAGTCTACAGAGTATCCAGCACTGCATCAAGCCCATTTATCTACAGTCTACAGAGTATCCAGCACTGCACCAAGCCCATTTACCTACAGTCCACAGAGTATCCAGCACTGCATCAAGCCCATTTACCTACAGTCTACAGAGTATCCAGCACTGCATCAAGCCCATTTACCTACAGTCTACAGAGTATCCAGCACTGCATCAAGCCCATTTACCTACAGTCTACAGAGTATCCAGCACTGCATCAAGCCCATTTACCTACAGTCTACAGAGTATCCAGCGCTGCATCAAGCCCATTTACCTACAGTCTACAGAGTATCCAGCACTGCATCAAGCCCATTTACCTACAGTCTACAGAGTATCCAGTACTGCATCAAGCCCATTTACCTACAGTCTACAGGGTATCCAGCACTTCCTTTGCTAAGCCCAAATAGATTAAGTATCCTGATCTTTCCTAATAGTTTTTAATTTTATAGCACTGACGGGGAGTGGAGGTGGGGCTGCCTTCTAGAACATTCTGACTTCACAGCAGGAGATGCAGTGGATGCATTCAGATGAACTTCAGTGGATAGAAAGGCTGTGTGCTGAGAGGGAGCTGCTCTCCTGCGCTGCTCGCTGTGTGCTGAGAGGGAGCTGCTCTCCTGCGCTGCTCGCTGTGTGCTGAGAGGGAGCTGCTCTCCTGCGCTGCTCGCTGTGTGCTGAGAGGGAGCTGCTCTCCTGCGCTGCTCGCTGTGTGCTGAGAGGGAGCTGCTCTCCTGCGCTGCTCGCTGTGTGCTGAGAGGGAGCTGCTCTCCTGCGCTGCTCGCTGTGTGCTGAGAGGGAGCTGCTCTCATGCGATGCTCGCTGTGTGCTGATGGCAAAGCCCTGATGACTGCACAAGGACTCCCTCAGTCTACTCTCAAACACACTCTGCTTACATCATATATTACCTGTGACAGATATAGAGTTAACTGTAATCCTGATGTCCTGTAGGGCTCGGGGTCAGACTGCATCCAGTAATATTGCCATAATCGTTCCATCACTGTGTCCTCATGTTGGGGTCTGATTTCTGCCATCAACACATAAAAATGGCATTTCAACATGAATTATGATGCCAGCCTAAATGCCTAATGTTAAACTTTACATGCTGACTGTATTGATGAGAAAAAGCAAATTGGTGAATCACCCTTTGTCAGTATACTGCTGCTTGATTCAAAAAGTTCATTGAACAATTAAAACACAAAAACAAAAATTCAGCATTTTAAATACAGGGCCAGGTACCTTAAAAATATACTTTAATGGCGGTTGTGGTTGAATCTTTCAGGGTTCCCGTCCATTCACAATGCGCGGTTATTTAAGAATGCTCCATTCTTTACTCCACACTGTTGGGGATTATTTGTTTTGGCCAATATAATGCAAAACATAAAACAGTTGGTTGACTCCTCTTGCTGGAGAACAATTCTTTGTCCAGAATTTCTTTTACCTTTTTGAAATATAAAATTCTTAATTACAAATGTATGTGATACAAATGTTTGGAAGGATGTGAATACGTAAGAAAATATCACTGTTATAGTATGAGAATGTGATAATAAAAGAAGTGACCATTTCATTTTGCATAACTATTGTGCCATTTGTGGGGCAGGACACGGTCTGTGACCTGCATAATGCATGGTGCTGTTCCAGAGGGAGTGTTTACCAGTCAGATATTTGACATTACTGTGCCAAACACGGAGGTCCTGTGAGTTCAGGGGTGAAATGGGGTTGTAGCGCCTGCAAAACCAAACTCTCACCTCCCCCAAAGACTCAGGGAGACTACCTCTGTGTTCACTAGCTGCGACAGCATTCTAAACAATATTCTAACATAAAATATAACACGGTGTTCAACATAATCATCAAACACAGCCTTCACATGCAACATTCAAATACAATATTCAACACAGAATTTAAATGAATCATCCAATATAGAGTTGAACATATTTTTTGTTTTATTGAACCATTATTTAAGCAGGATATCACCTAAAATAACACAACCTTGATTAGGTACTTTTAAAATCTCTTGCCATGAGAAGAAATGTCCCATTGTCATCTCAGAACTTTTAATCAGGCAGATCAACCAAGGTTTTCACTTTCCCTCAGGTGCTATGAGAAAGGACACATTTCCTTCACTACAGACTGGCAGGTAATCAATAGGGCCGTACCTGTTGAAAGTGTGGACACCTGGTCACTTATGGAAAATGAAGGGTTCAGTCATCAAGCAAATGGCAACATGCACTAGTCAAACCTGCATCATATAAAAAATATATTTTTAAAAATGTATATGTTGGCCATATTTGGCTATTTTAATTTTTATAACAATTTTTTTTAGAACGAAAACCAGTACGCAGAATATTTGGAAACACTGAGATATAAATGTATGCATAAATGAATTCAAATCATTTTTATAAACTTAGAGACATGACAGCTGAAAACACATCCTGTTTGTCTTCAAAATCCTTTTGTCTCCCCCTGACAAGAATTTCCTTCATTCTTAACAAGTGAAGCTGTGCTGTCCAGATTTGAAACATACAATTTTTGTCTCTGTGTACAGTGCTGTGATTGGTTCAGACAGTGGGTAGAATGTCAGTCAGGGCTCTGATTGGTGCAGACAGAGGGGAGAATGCCACACAAGGCACTGATTGGTGCAGCCAGACAGAGGGGAGAATTCCACACAGGGCTCTGATTGGTGCAGACAGAAGGTAGAATGTCACACAGGGCTCTGATTGGTGAAGACAGAGGGGAGAACTCAGTGAGTTGGCAGCTCTCCATCAGAGTATCTCAGGTTGTGTGTGTACCCATAATGCACTGCCCCTGGCTTGCTCAGGGGCCCCTTACATGCCTCTGTCTTAATCCTTATTGGCAGGATGGAGCTGTGAGATTACCCATGTCTCCCAGCACCCAGCCTCGGCTCCATGCCTCCATCTTGGTGGAGGTATTATCCTGCATCCTCAGGACTCAGTGTGAACAGGACAGAACTGAAGCCTTTTCACTGCCCACTCTCCGTCTGGTGGCTGTTAAATAATGATACACTTGTGTGTAGATGTATGTCAGCTTGCATTTATGAGTGCCATTTTCCACAAGTACTATTTTTATACTTAAAATTGTTTCATACAGGTGCATATTTGCTGAATAAATGTAGGGTAAGTACTTTACTTAAGGGTATGATGGGACTTACCTGGGAATTTAACCTGCTGGAATTTTATACTACACTGTAACCTCTGAGCTACAAGCCCAGCTCCCTAACCATTACACTACACTGTAACCTCTGAGCTACAAGCCCAGCTCCCTAACCATTACACTACACTATAACCTCTGCGCTACAAGCCCAGCTCCCTAACCATTACACTACACTGTAACCTCTGAGCTACAAGCCCAGCTCCCTAACCATTACACTACACTGTAACCTCTGAGCTACAAGCCCAGCTCCCTAACCATTACACTACACTGTAACCTCTGAGCTACAAGCCCAGCTCCCTAACCATTACACTACACTGTAACCTCTGAGCTACAAGCCCAGCTCCCTAACCATTACACTACACTGTAACCTCTGAGCTACAAGCCCAGCTCCCTAACCATTACACTGCACTGTAACCTCTGAGCTACAAGCCCAGCTCCCTAACCATTATACTACACTGTAACCTCTGAGCTACAAGCTCAGCTCCCTAACCATTACACTACACTGTAACCTCTGAGCTACAAGCCCAGCTCCCTAACCATTACACTACACTGTAACCTCTGAGCTACAAGCCCAGCTCTCTAACCATTACACTACACTGTAACCTTTGAGCTACAAGCCCAGCTCTCTAACCATTATACTACACTGAAACCTCTGAGCTACAAGCCCAGCTCCCTAACCATTATACTACACTGTAACCTCTGAGCTACAAGCCCAGCTCCCTAACCATTATACTACACTGTACCCTCTGAGCTATGAGCCCAGCTCCCTAACCATTATACTACACTGTAACCTCTGAGCTACAAGCCCAGCTCCCTAACCATTACACTACATTGTAACCTTTGAGCTACAAGCCCAGCTCCCTAACCATTATACTACACTGTAACCTCTGAGCTACAAGCCCAGCTCCCTAACCATTACACTACACTGTAACCTCTGAGCTACAAGCCCAGCTCCCTAACCATTATACTACACTGTAACCTCTGAGCTACAAGCCCAGCTCCCTAACCATTATACTACACTGTAACCTCTGAGCTACAAGCCCAGCTCCCTAACCATTATACTACACTGTAACCTCTGAGCTACAAGCCCAGCTCCCTAACCATTACACTACACTGTAACCTCTGAGCTACAGGCCCAGCTCCCTAACCATTATACTACACTGTAAGCTCTGAGCTACAAGCCCAGCTCCCTAACCATTATACTACACTGTAACCTCTGAGCTACAAGCCCAGCTCTCTAACCATTACACTACACTGTAACCTCTGAGCTACAAGCCCAGCTCCCTAACCATTATACTACACTGTAACCTCTGAGCTACAAGCCCAGCTCCCTAACCATTACACTACACTGTAACCTCTGAGCTACAAGCCCAGCTCTCTAACCATTATACTACACTGTAACCTCTGAGCTACAACCCCAGCTCCCTAAAATTACACTACACGGTAACCTGTGTTTGTATGTGTATGTGTGTGTTTGTATGTGTGTGTGTAAATATGTGTTTGTAGGTGTGTTTGTGTGTGTGATTTATGTTAGTGAAAGTGTGTATGAAGAGAGGTGACTGAGCCTTATTTTCTGAGTGTGTGAATCTAGCCTCGCATTAATAGGCTTGAATTTAGCCACGGATCTTACTGGGTAATCTGACTACAGATACCAAATTTCTCTGAAAGGAGGTGAGGTTGATGATGTAATTTGTTATACAATGCAGTTCTCATTACTTAATATTATTAATTTGATTACTTGTTTATTTTAACATAGCGTTTCCTACATGTACAGAAGGAGCAAACGTGCTGACTTTCAATTAAACGGTAAACCATGTGATTTATTTGGTCACTCTCAGAAAATCTTATTCCCCTTAAATACGCGTTCCTCGCGTGCTCTCTCTCTCTCTCTCTCTCTCTCTCTCTCTCTCTGTCTCTCTGTCTCTCTCAGTCACTTACACACACACACGCACAGTTGACAACAGACTAACACAACGCAATAGGCCCTGCTCACGTGTAACTACAAAGAGATGCCCCGCTCGCGCTTCCTCCTCAGTGCTTTTGAGGGTGATTAATTGCACAGCTGTCATATACAAACAACTGGGAAAGCGCAAAGCCAGCCAATCAGAGAAGCGATTGTCCCAGAGATCCTCCAGATACAGACGTACTGCTCGTATGTCGAGAACAATAGGCGGATGAAAATGTCTGTCAACCTATAGCGCTGTGATATGTAGCGTGAAAAAAATGAATAACAATTCTTTTTCGATGTAACCGTGTCGATGCGTGCTGCTCTGTAAGCATTGCAACGTGTATTTATTTATTTTTATTGCCAGATAAATGACAGTCGTTTCGCTCGTTACCCACCCAATCGCAGCGTGGAAAAGGCGGGGCGATGGCAGCTGCCGCCAGAGGCGGGGCATTGGGGTTGGTTTTCAGCACCGCGGACAGCGACTCGCACTCCGCTGCAGGAAATCCAGAAGAGACGAATTGTTCTTACACTCTGCGCGCTGGATCTACTACTCGACGTGAAGACACAATTCAGTGCAGCAATTCGAATACGTAATTTTCTTTTTTAAGCAATTGAAAGCAACCGTCTTGGAGCTGCAGTGTTTTCTTGTTTTTTTTTTTTTTTTTCTGTGTGTGTGAGGGAGTGAGTATGTGTATGCGTTTGTGTGAGTGTGTATGTGGTTATGTGTATGTGTGCGCGGCGCACGTATGTGTATATGTATGAGAACACGATTCCCCTCTCTTAACTATTGGCGTTTTGCATGAGGGACCATTACAAAAATTAACAATTGGTGATCTTCCCCATCATTCCCAATTCATTTCAGTCTATTTATGTTTGCCTTCATCAAAGGCATTTCTCGTGTTTTCCTGTTTTGTGGATTTTAAGTAGATACTTGATCATGCAGCAAAGAAATCATGAAGTTTCGTTACATAGCTCGAACTTGAAGCACATTCATAATCTATTATTCCACATTTTTGTTCTCTTTTAATTTGTTCTTCTTAAAAACAGTAATATGGACGCGCTCTGACAGAAAAATCCAGCGGAGATGAAGTCACTCTACGACTTTTTCAATTGTGTTTGGGAGCGCAGGGGAGCGTAGAGGGTCTGCACAGAAAATATTGAATTTCCGGAGTTTTTTCTTTTTGCATTTTACGATCTTCTAATTAATGTGACTTAATTTGATCGAGAGAATTTTAGATAGACATTTTAAAGTGACATTTGTGTATAATTCCACGAAAATGAAGAAGTTTCGGAAGGTTTTGGACGGACTGACAACCTCTTCTCCGGTCAACGTCGGCGGTGCTCCGCCTTGCAGTAGCACGGCCGGTACCCCAACTGCGGCGTCTACTCCCAGAGAAATTGAAGTGCAGGAGACGCTTGTGTCTGAAAACTTTCAGATTTGTAAGGTGAGTTTATAATTTGTACCGTGACTTTCAGAAATTATGTAATTTTGCTTGATTAATTGGAGTGCCGGTGAGAGTGCCACCGGCAGGGATGTGCCTTTTCGCGGTGTAGTTGTTTCTGTGACAGGGTGGGATGCGGTGGTGCCTAACGTTACCGTGACGGGTACAAGTCTAATGCCACGTCCCGCGGGGTATTGCGTTGTCTAGCCGATTAAGTGCGGCACACTGAAAGTTTAGGAGATTGTCACCTTAAGGACCCGAACAGCCACAAAGATAGGCACCCATGTATTTACATTACGCCCGAATGTACGCATCCAAACTATACCGTGCACTCTGTGTCTGCTTGGGGCTGTCATATTTTTAGCTGCACTCGTATCTTGTTTTTGCAGTTAGGATCATTGTAAAGTAGTTGCGTCCTCTGTGTGGGCCAGGTCTCTTTCCATCCACATATAGAAAATGCTGATAAGACCGTCTCTGGCGATTGCACCTATAATGGTTACAAGCACTTGACGTTTATGTATGTTTGTGTGTATCTGTGCTTGTATGCATCAGGGAGTAAGCAAGTGCATGTGTAGCGATCGAGCTGGGAGATAACGGAGGTGATAAGAATGATGCGTTTTGCAACATATTATATTGTTATTTTCGGTGACATATTTCAGCATTGTTAACATACCCTCTCTTACATGCTGTACTTAGGCTTTTACTTACGAGCGCATGTCGCCTCGGAACCCGTGCGCGCGGCTGACAGTGGTTATTAATTCCACACAGGCTAGCGGATCCGCGCCTTGCCGCGCCGCGCAGCGCTGACCTCATCCCGGCACTCATTTCATGTCCTATTACTGGACTCGAGCCATGCTGGCGCACAATAACAACCAACTGAATTCTTCGAGGGCTCCTCAGGTCTGGCTGGAAATCAGAGAGGATTCAGTTCCCTCGAAGATGGACCCGGGATATCCATAAGCAGAAAGGAAATCTCGTCTGGAATTGGTGACATAACTGCTGTTCTTCCCTTACATAAAAAAGTAACTGGCCCTGCGGTACTTCTCCGGCTGATGTGATTTTCGTTGGGGCTATTTTTAGCTGCGGCAGAGCCGGTTGCTGCGCACTGATGTAAAGGGGCGCTGACTACAGCGATTATTCCGAAGCTTGGAGGAGCGAATTTTTGAATTCTGAGTGAATAATTCATCACAGATTGAATCGGGCCGGTAGTGTTGTTGGGAAGAGGGCAGCGGATGAGCATAGCGAGACAAAACGCGAGAAAGGCTGCAGTTTACTTCCAAGTAACTGGTGCGGCAGAGAGGCCGGGGCGTGGGACCTCGGAGAAATGGATCCGTGATCTGTGTGCAGGAAAGGAGGGTGGAAACCAGAGCCAGTATCTGCGTTTGGAGCTGCGTTTACTATCATCTCAAACATCCTGCCACTGTGTGATATGTTTTAATTGCAATCATGGAGTTATAAACATATCCATAAACACACACACACAGACACACATTCACACAAAAACACACACACACACACAATCACACAAAAACACATACATACACACAGACACACACACAAAATACCACATTTTTGTGGATGAGCTACCAAAATACATTCTTGCCTTTGTCATAGAGGCAGAGATGTTTGTCGTATAAGCTGTGAGTTACAGTGAAGCGCGTGTAAGACAGCAGATGTCACTCACAGAGGTATGGCAACACAAAGGCACAGTGAGGACAGCACAGCCTGCCATATCTGCCCCTAACACCATTACTGTGAGCAGGGCTGCTCTACACTATGCTCAGTCTAACACCAGCACTGTGAGCAGGGCTATTCTACGCTAGGCTCAGTCTAACAATGTCACTGTGAGCAGGGCTGCTCTACACTATGCTCAGTCTAACACCATTACTGTGAGCAGGGCTATTCTACACTGTGCTCAGTCTAACACTGTCACTGTGAGCAGGGCTATTCTACACTAGGCTCAGTCTAACACCAGCACTGTGAGGATGGCTATTCTACACTAGGCTCAGTCTAACACCAGCACTGTGAGCAGGGCTATTCTACACTGTGCTCTGTCTGACACTGTCACTATGAGCAGGGCTATTCTACACTCTGCTCAGTCTAACACTGTCACTGTGAGCAGGGCTGTTCTACACTATGCTCAATCTAACCCTGTCACTGTGAGCAGGGCTATTCTACACTATGCTTAATCTAACTCTGTCACTGTGAGCAGGGCTATTCTACACTAGGCTCAGTCTAACACCAGCACTGTGAGCAGGGCTGTTCTACTCTCTTCTCAGTCTAACCCTGTCACTGTGAGCAGGGCTGTTCTACTCTCTTCTCAGTCTAACCCTGTCACTGTGAGCAGTGCTGTTCTACACTCTTCTCAGTCTAACACCATTACTGTGAGCAGGGCTATTCTACACTAGGCTCAGTCTAACACCAGCACTGTGAGGAGGGCTATTCTACACTAGGCTCAGTCTAACACCATTACTGTGAGCAGGGCTATTCTACACTGTGCTCAGTCTAGCACTGTCACTGTGAGCAGGGCTGTTCTACTCTTTTCTCAGTCTAACCCTGTCACTGTGAGCAGGGCTATTCTACACTATTCTCAGTCTAACACCATTACTGTGAGCAGGGCTAATTACACTAGGCTCAGTCTAAGCCTGTCACTGTGAGCAGGGCTATTCTACACTAGGCTCTGTCTGACACTGTTATGATGAGCAGGGCTGTTGTACACTTTTCTCAGTCTAACACTGTCACTGTGAGTAAGTCAGTAAGTAACTAATGTAAATAGTAAATGTAATAATAAATAGCAATAAAAAGTGAGTCTCCACATGGCCAATGTTAATGCTATAAAGCAGTATGAAGGCTAATGACCAATGCACTGTAAAATGTGTTTAAATAATAAATGTAATATCTGAGGTTCTGATGCAACATGACATGTCAAAAATATTTTAAAAATGTTAAATAGTTTGTTCCTAAGTAAGTATGTCAGTCACAGAAACTGCCAAATTATTTAATGTGCCACGGAACAGGTCAAAGGTCAAAACAGCAAATACTAAACAAGGAAAGACTGCTTCAGGAAGGTGGAACATGCAGAGACGCGAACACTCACAGATGCTAACACTCACAGCACAAACACTCATGGCACTAACACTCACAGACACTAACATTCACAGACGCTAACACTCAGAGCGCGAACAGTTACAGACGTTAACACACACAGCGCTTACACTCACATATGCTAACACTTACAGATGCTAACACTCACAGACACTAGCACTCACAGTGCCAACACTCACAGACATAACACTCACAGCGCTAACACTCACAGACAATAATGCTCACAGCGCTAACACTCACAGTGCTAACACTCAGAGCGCTAACACTCACAAACACTCTGCTGAGGTGCTGCAGTAAGATAAACACCTATCCTGCTCTCCCCAATCACCATATATACTCAAACTGCTTATGGGGCTCTGGAATGCCGTCTCACACACACACTCATACACACTCACACACACACTCATATGCACTCACACACACACTCACACACACACATACACACACACACACACTCACACACACACTCATACACACTCTCAGACACACTCACACACACACTCACACACTCATACACTCTCACACAGACACACTCATACACACTCACACACACACACACTCATACACACTCACACACTCATACACAGACAGACACATACACTCTCACACACACTCACACACACACTCATACACACTCACACACTCTCACACAGACACACACATACACTCTCACACACACTCTCACACATACACTCACACACACACTCATACACACTCTCACACATACTCACACACACATACACACACACTCACACACACTCTCACATACACACACACTCACTCACACACTCATACACACACTCACACACTCTCACATACACACACACACTCACTCACATACTCACACATACATACACTCACACACTCTCACATACACACACACTCACACATACATACACACACACATACACTCACACACTCTCACATACATACACTCACACACACACACTCTCACATACATACACTTACACACACACTCACAAACTCACACACACACTCACATACATACACTTACACTCACAAACACACACACACAAACTCTCACACACTCTCGCATACATACACACACACACACTCACACTCTCACATACATACACTCACACACACACTCTCACATACACACACAGTCATACACACTCACACACACACAGAGGGTCAGTTTGGAGATGGTCGGAAGGTCAGAGGGCCTGTCTGGAGCCGGTCAGAGGGCCTGTTTAGAGCCGGTCAGAGGGCCTGTTTGGAGCCGGTCAGAGGGTCAGTTTGGAGGCGGTCAGAGGGTCAGTTTGGAGATGGCCAGAAGGTCAGAGGGCCTGTCTGGAGCCGGTCAGAGGGTCTGTTTGGAGGTGGTCAGAGGGCCTGTCTGGAGCCAGTCAGAGGGCCTGTTTGGAGGCGGTCAGAGGGTCAGTTTGGAGATGGTCGGAAGGTCAGAGGGCCTGTTTGGAGGCGGTCAGAGGGTCAGTTTGGAGGTGGTCAGAGGGTCTGTTTGGAGATGGTCGGAAGGTCAGAGGGCCTGTTTGGAGGCGGTCAGAGGGTCAGTTTGGAGGCGGTCAGAGGGTCTGTTTGGAGATGGTCGGAAGGTCAGAGGGCCTGTTTGGAGGCGGTCAGAGGGTCTGTTTGGAGGCGGTCAGAGGGTCAGTTTGGAGGCGGTCAGAGGGTCTGTTTGGAGATGGTAGGAGGGTCAGAGGGCCTGTCTGGAACTGGTAAGAAGGCCGAATTGGTCAGGAGAGTGCTCCAGGGGAGTCTGCTATCCTGAGAGACGCAGCGGCTCACACTGTGACGCCTCCTCTGTTCCGTATGTGTGATGCGTGCCTGCGAAGTGCGCATCTGCCAGCACTTAAAGCGCATTTTACTGCGACACGTTCAGCTTGGAGCAGCTCACTTTACTGCGACACATTCAGCTTCGAGCAGCTCACTGTGTGCATGTCTTTAATCTCTTGCTCTGCTTTTCTTTTGCAGAAAAGATTGTGTAGGCAGATAATCTCTTTTTCTTCATCTCTTTTTCTAAGGCCTTTTAATCATTTCTGAGAGAGGAGGACGCTGGTTCCTGACTCAGAAATATTTTTACAACAGTGTCTGTTGCATATAAGATCATTTTTACAACCTTTGTTCTGGTTTGAGCTGAAAATGAATTGTTACCTGCTTTGATCCACAGGAGGTATCTCTAACACAATGCATTCTGTATTAGACACTCTGTATCTGTCCTGTGTTTTTGGGGTGGCTAACTCTGGGGGGTTAGGGAGGTGGGTGGCCCAGTCCAGGAGGGCGCACTGTCTGCAAGTTTAACTCCAGTCCTGTAGGGGCCACAGTGTCTGCAGGTTTAACTCCAGTCCTGTAGGGCCGCAGTGTCTGCAGGTTTAACTCCAGTCCTGGAGGGCCGCAGTGTCTGCAGGTTTAACTCCAGTCCTGGAGGGCCACAGTGTCTGCAGGTTTAACTCCAATCCTGGAGGGCTGCAGTGTCTGCAGGTTTAACTCCAATCCTGGAGGGCTGCAGTGTCTGCAGGTTTAACTCCAGTCCTGGAGGGCCGCAGTGTCTGCAGGTTTAACTCCAGTCCTGGAGGGCCACAGTGTCTGCAGGTTTAACTCCAGTCCTGGAGGGCTGCAGTGTCTGCAGGTTTAACTCCAATCCTGGAGGGCCGCAGTGTCTGTGAGTATTTATGATCTGATACAACATAGTTACTGTCTCTCTCTTGTAGTACTGTGTGTGGCCTGTAGGGTGTAGAATAGTCACTGGCTCTCCTGTAGTACTGTGTGTGGCCTGTAGGGCAGGGGTGTCAAACTGCATTCCTGGAGGGCCGCAGTGGTAGCTGGTTTTTGGTGTGTTTTAGCACTTAATTGATTAATTAAAATCACTGGTTGGCTGAAGAGTCCACACACCTGGTTTCCAAGGCCTAAAATGGCTGCCAATCGAAAGGAAAGAACAAAAACCTGCAGACACTGCGGCCCTCCAGGACTGGAGTTTGACACCCCTGCTGTAGGGTGTAGAATAGTCACTGGCTCTCCTGTAGTACTGTGTGTGGCCTATAGGGTGTAATATAGTCACTGGCTCTCCTGTAGTACTGTGTGTGGCCTGTAGGGTGCAATATAGTCACTGGGTCTCCTGTGGTACTGTGTGTGGCCTGTAGGGTGCAATATAGTCACTGGTTCTCCTGTAGTACTGTATGTGGCCTGTAGGGTGTAATATAGTCACTGGCTCTCCTGTAGTACTGTGTGTGGCCTGTAGGGTGCAATATAGTCACTGGGTCTCCTGTGGTACTGTGTGTGGCCTGTAGGGTGTAATATAGTCACTGGCTCTCCTGTAGTACTGTGTGTGGCCTGTAGGGTGTAATATAGTCACTGGCTCTCCTGTAGTACTGTGTGTGGCCTGTAGGGTGTAATATAGTCACTGGCTCTCCTGTAGTACTGTGTGTGGCCTGTAGGGTGTAATATAGTCACTGGTTCTCCTGTAGTACTGTGTGTGGCCTGTAGGGTGTAATATAGTCACTGGTTCTCCTGTAGTACTGTGTGTGGCCTGTAGGGTGTAATATAGTCACTGGCTCTCCTGTAGTACTGTGTGTGGCCTGTAGGGTGTAAAATAGTCTCTGGCTCTCCTGTAGTACTGTGTGTAGCCAGTAGGGTGTAAAATAGTTACTGGCTCTCCTGTAGTACTGTGTTTGGTGTATAGAGGGCAGAGTATTAATTTGTCACCACAGTGCCCTTGATGTTTTGGAATGGCTCTGTATGCAGTAATAATACATTGTGTACTAGGCTTCGACTCTGAATACTCTGCCATGTGTGCTGTGCTTCCAATAACTCTCTGTAACTTGAGTTATTCTTGTATCTGGTTGTAAGTTGTGTTTTTTCTCAAGTCTGGCTGTTTTTGTGGCTATAATTGTGTCACTTCCTGGGATTTTTAAAGAAAGGCTCACGCTTGATCAGAGCTTCTGTGTCCTATCACGCACCACCTGGGCTTCCCCCTTTTTCTGCACCTTTTTTATCACTGGGAAAGCTTGGCTGTGACCTGCTTTTATGCAGAGAAACATGAAACTAAAACTTTACGGAGACTAATGAAAGCCGGAACAGAAGTAAACAACAGCTAAACAGACAGCTTCAAAAGAAATTTGATCCATTTTGACAGAGCTGGTAAAACAAATAAGGTAAAAATGCTGCAAATACACTGCAAACTACTACAGAAACATGAGCAGCACAGACCCAGGGGCGGGATGCTGTGCTGTGCAGATGGGTGTTCTGCAGAATCACTGTGTGTGTGCACACTGTGCCATGGCACAGAGCTCTCTGTCCTCTGAGTGAGACATGGCCCTGCGCCATGGCACAGAGCTCTCTGTCCTCTGAGTGAGACATGGCCCTGCGCCATGGCACAGAGCTCTCTGTCCTCTGAGTGAGACATGGCCCTGCGCCATGGCACAGAGCTCTCTGTCCTCTGAGTGAGACATGGCCCTGCGCCATGGCACAGACCTCTCTTTCCTCTGAGTGAGACATGGCCCTGCGCCATGGCACAGAGCTCTCTGTCCTCTGAGTGAGACATGGCCCTGCGCCATGGCACAGACCTCTCTGTCCTCTGAGTGAGACATGGCCCTGCGCCATGGCACAGACCTCTCTGTCCTCTGAGTGAGACATGGCCCCAGCAGAGGTGTTTCATTAGGATACATTCAGCACAGCTGACCTGCAGCACGCTGGGGAGGTGTTTAGGGAGAGATCCAGTTGCATTAGCCATTAGCTGTTAGCCGTTAATGCAGGCTTTTCATGAATTCCAACAGAATGTACCATTCAGAACATTTTCACCTCAAAGAATCTGCCATTTTCAGGGGCCTGTCCCCATGTCCTCTCCCATTCAGAAACATCGGTTATTCATAATTAGGGTCAGAGGTGATTGGAAATGTTTTCACCTCTGCTGCTGGTACCTGTGTCCCTGCTCAGGGGAGGAACAGGGAGATAGATCTTAGAGTATATAAACATGTGGAGACAGAGACTCCAAAAGAAGTAAATGGAGACTACCACAGAACCAAGAAATGTCATTTTTGCCACCAACGGACATGCATAGTCTCCTGTGTCACATGCTCAAAGAAAAAGATGCAAATTAGTGACATGTTGAACAAATTACTTGAAAGCCCTCCCCCCATCCATCCCCATTGGTAGCTGAGCTTTCCCTTCACAAAAAACTTCACCACCTTGGGACCATCGTGTCTGAGAGAACTTGTAACTCACAAAGACTGCAAATGACAACTGAGAAATTGATTTTTATAGTAAATAAACAAGAATTTACCTCATTTAAGTTAAACAACCATTAATTATGTTATAGACTTTTCAACACCAGATTGATGCCAAGTTTCTGTCATTGCTTATGCGTTTTATTATTAATATAAAATGCATTATTTCGGTGCAGTCTGCATCACAAAGTTGCTGTTTTTGGGCTAACGTAAACAACGAATATGATTTCAATAAAGATACGGTACTTATGGAAATGAAGGCTAGTATACTGCAGTCTATTTAAATATATTGTGAAGATAATTGCAAGGTAGCTTATTCCCAGGAGTGTATGCTGTTAGGTAAGTATAATTAATCAATAAGTAAGTGATTGTTTGTTGTAAGGCTATCATTGACTGTCTGTTATTTCATAGCCTAGGATATGAAGGGTAAAAACGGTTTTATGCATGTTCAGACGAGAAGGTTTGACCGCAGTTGCATTAAAACGTTGTAATAGACAAACAAACATACAGCATGAATGTGTTTCGGCACACAGCCTTCCTCAGTGCTGAAATGTGTCCGTGCTGTTTGTTTGTTTGGCTTTAATGCTAACGCTGTCCGCCTGTATGTTGTCATCTGTGATGTATCTTTTTTGGCTCCAGCATTCTCCGTTTAACATTCGATGTGACATTCTTCATTAGTGCAGGGTAGCCTATAACTTACTGGAAAAAGTAGTCTGACAAAAACCTGACCTCATTAAGCAAACTGAATTTTCTGTGATAAGGTGTCACTGCCCATTTGCTCATCTGAGACTTTGGTCGGAGATTTTGATGGAGAACCCAAATTCATTAAAACAATAAACAAACATATATATTTCCACACAGTCTTTAATAATGCAATCATAACGGTAATTGTTCCCATTTTGGTATATGTTCCATGAGATAGACACAAAGATTTTATGTCCCTTTAATAAGCTTTCCCGTCAGTCAAACCAAGTTCCTTGCACCCAGCTCTGCACATATCATAAGTGCATAAATGTGACATCCCGGCATACTTGGGGTAGTAAAAATGTGTTTATCTTTTTAGTGTAGTGTAACAAAATGGAAAAACTGCAATGCTGTGTACAGTATTGTAGACATTAGTGTGTAGCTGTGTGCACTATTGGAGACATCAGTGTGTAGCTGTGTGGAGTATTGGAGACATTAGTGTGTAGCTGTGTGTAGTATTGGAGACACCAGTGTGTAGCTGTGTGCACTATTGGAGACATCAGTGTGTAGCTGTGTGGAGTATTGGAGACATTAGTGTGTAGCTGTGTGTAGTATTGGAGACACCAGTGTGTAGCTGTGTGCAGTATTGGAGACACCAGTGTGTAACTGTGTGCAGTATTGGAGACACCAGTGTGTAGCTGTGTGCAGTATTGGAGACACCAGTGTGTAGCTGTGTGCAGTATTGGAGACATCAGTGTGTAGCTGTGTGCAGTATTGGAGACAACAGTGTGTAGCTGTGTGCAGTATTGGAGACATTAGTGTGTAGCTGTGTGGAGTATTGGAGACATCAGTGTGTAGCTGTGTGCAGTATTGGAGACACCAGTGTGTAGCTGTGTGCAGTATTGGAGACATTAGTGTGTAGCTGTGTGGAGTATTGGAGACATTAGTGTGTAGCTGTGTACAGTATTGTAGACATCAGTGTGTAGCTGTGTGCAGTATTGGAGACATTAGTGTGTAGCTGTGTGCAGTATTGGAGACACCAGTGTGTAGCTGTGTGCAGTATTGGAGACATTAGTGTGTAGCTGTGTGCAGTATTGGAGACACCAGTGTGTAGCTGTGTGCAGTATTGGAGACATTAGTGTGTAGCTCTGTGCAGTATTGGAGACACCAGTGTGTAGCTGTGTGCAGTATTGGAGACATCAGTGTGTAGCTGTGTGCAGTATTGGAGACACCAGTGTGTAGCTGTGTGCAGTATTGGAGACACCAGTGTGTAGCTGTGTGCAGTATTGGAGACATTAGTGTGTAGCTGTGTGCAGTATTGGAGACATTAGTGTGTAGCTGTGTGCAGTATTGGAGACACCAATGTGTAGCTGTGTACAGTATTGTAGACATCAGTGTGTAGCTGTGTGCAGTATTGGAGACATTAGTGTGTAGCTCTGTGCAGTATTGGAGACACCAGTGTGTTGCTGTGTGCAGTATTGGAGACATTAGTGTGTAGCTGTGTGCAGTATTGGAGACACCAGTGTGTAGCTGTGTGCAGTATTGGAGACACCAGTGTGTAGCTGTGTGCAGTATTGGAGACACCAGTGTGTAGCTGTGTGCAGTATTGGAGACATTAGTGTGTAGCTGTGTGCAGTATTGGAGACACCAATGTGTAGCTGTGTGCAGTATTGGAGACACCAATGTGTAGCTGTGCGCAGTATTTGGAGACATTAGTGTGTAGCTCTGTGCAGTATTGGAGACATCAGTGTGTAGCTGTGTGCAGTATTGGAGACATCAGTGTGTAGCTGTGTGCAGTATTGGAGACATTAGTGTGTAGCTGTGTGCAGTATTGGAGACATCAGTGTGTAGCTGTGTGCAGTATTGGAGACATCAGTGTGTAGCTGTGTGCAGTATTGGAGACATTAGTGTGTAGCTGTGTGCAGTATTGGAGACCACAGTGTGTAGCTGTGTGCAGTATTGGAGACATCAGTGTGTAGCTGTGTGCAGTATTGGAGACATTAGTGTGTAGCTGTGTGCAGTATTGGAGACACCAGTGTGTTGCTGTGTGCAGTATTGGAGACATTAGTGTGTAGCTGTGTGCAGTATTGGAGACACCAGTGTGTAGCTGTGTGCAGTATTGGAGACATCAGTGTGTAGCTGTGTGCAGTATTGGAGACACCAGTGTGTAGCTGTGTGCAGTATTGGAGACACCAGTGTGTAGCTGTGTGCAGTATTGGAGACATCAGTGTGTAGCTGTGTGCAGTATTGGAGACACCAATGTGTAGCTGTGTGCAGTATTGGAGACACCAGTGTGTAGCTGTGTGCAGTATTTGGAGACATTAGTGTGTAGCTCTGTGCAGTATTGGAGACATCAGTGTGTAGCTGTGTGCAGTATTGGAGACATCAGTGTGTAGCTGTGTGCAGTATTGGAGACATTAGTGTGTAGCTGTGTGCAGTATTGGAGACATCAGTGTGTAGCTGTGTGCAGTATTGGAGACATTAGTGTGTAGCTGTGTGCAGTATTGGAGACACCAATGTGTAGCTGTGTGCAGTATTGGAGACATCAGTGTGTAGCTGTGTGCAGTATTGGAGACACCAGTGTGTAGCTCTCTGGCTGGTGTGAATGAGGCATTCACACCAGCTCTGTTTATATATCCATCTGCAGCCATCGCTTACCCCCATACACCCTAAATAATCCCATTCACCCTGTGAAAAAAAACACTGCCTCCACAACTCCAGCTCAGCTTACAATTGTAATGCCCATGTCTGTTACACAATTGAGCAGCTTGTAATTTAACCATTTAATTAGTTCTCTACTATAAAGATCAAACGACTTTCTGTCCCAGTGAGCGAAGTTGACAGTGGAGGTGATCAGAAATGAAAGAGTACATGTGTAAGAAACATGTAAGAAACATTGATTAAGGTGGTGGAGTAATTATAGAAACCCTAAACATGTTTCAGGACTGAGAGATAAGGCCCCCTGTCTGTGGGACTCGTGGATGAAAAATGACCCTTTTGCTCCTTTTTTTCTCACTTCCTCAGATTCTGCTGCAGTGGCCTCAGGCTGCTAGCATCTTCTGTCTCTCTCACGGTTTCAGAGAAATCTAAGAGAGACTCCAAATCTTCTCCCCTTGCTTTTTGGACATGCTCAGTTCATTTTTGGGATGTTGTTTGAGTATGCTGTCTGACATGGCCCTGGACTGCTCTCTGCCTACACACACACACACACACACACACACACACAGACTGCTTCATACATTATTCATCTGTCTTCCCCTTGCAGGCAGGTGGTACTGTGAGTGCGTGCGTGTGGGAATGCGTGAGTGTGTGCACATAAATTTGTGTGTGAGTATGGGAGTGTGTGTGTGTGTGCGAGCATGGGAATGTGTGTTTGAGTGTGTGTGTGAGTATGGTAGTGTGTGTGTCTAGGCAGAGAGCCGCTGTGAGAGTTCAGAGGTTGTTCCCGCCACACACGCAGGACATTGCCAGCGCTCAATTCATACACGCACCCACAGAGCTGCCCCCAGCTCTGCCCCCCAGCCCCACCCTGAGCCCTGAGCCCCACCCTGAACCCTGCCCTAGTGCCCCACCCTGAGCCCTGCCCCTACTTGCAGCTCTGTACACTGCTTCAGCTCACCTACACAGGGTTTGCATTTTACATTACAGAGTGTAAGCAAAGATCCACTTTACACAGTAGAATGTGAGGGCAGAGCTCACTTTACTCTGCAGAGTGTTAGCACAGAGCTCACTTTACACTGAACTTTATATTCATTCATAACCCAAAAAACTGTACATCTGTTATTGTTTAATGCATAAGCTCCAGAGAGAGAATATAAATATGGTATACAGTTTCATTCATTCTTGCATGAAGACACACTGTTTGCTAACTGCCAATCAAAATGTCAAAAACAGATCAGGTTGGCATGCCCCGGTAGCTCATCCGTTAGAGCGCATGCCACGTAAGGCCAGGCCTTACCGCAGCAGCCCAGGTTCGAATCCAGCCTGGGCCCCTTGCTGCATGTCCTCCCCCCTCTCTCTCCTGCATTTCCTGTCTACCTCTCTACTGTAACTGTCAAATAAAGTGGAAAAATCCCAAAAAAATAATAATAATAAAAAAAAAAAACAGGTTGGGTTGGAGAAAGCTACAATGGACATTTCAAATCTGTGTCACTTCTCTCCCCTCGGTGTGCGCTCTGTGTACAGATTTGGATTACACAGACACACACTGGGCTACTGCCATATCAGAGCTGGCATAGTTAGCATTAGCAGGGCTACTGTCTGTAGCAGCTAGGCTTCACACCTGCTGTGGCACTGTGATCCACCTGGAGCAGAAACACACGGAACCGCAGGCAGGGGAAATTTATGGTATCAAACATCTAAAGGATGACACTGCAGAATTCATGAGCCATGAAATTCAGACGCCCGGCTGTAAATCCGGCCAGGGCTGGAAGGCCTTATATCTGGACACTGCCTGGTCTGAGTGCCCTGGGCTCTGTTTCAGGGTAGGTCAGGATTCCATCACCAGCAGAGCAGGAGAGGGTGAGATGAGGAGCAAACCGCTTCCAGACAAGAGGATCTGGCTATGAACTCTGCAGTCACACCTGCATGGGGAGACACACCACCTGCATTCAGAGGGTAGATACATCACCCTGAATCCAGTGTGGTTTATTGGGCTCTGATGGTTCACCATTTCACAGCCCCAAACTGTTCTGATGCGTGGATATCTCACACACAGGGGACACTACATACAACATTGTTCATTTTTATCAGAGTCCTAAATTAAAGCCTGGGGAAATATGGCACTCACATACTGGTCTTTCTCACACATTGATCTCTATTTCATACGATCTCACTCTCTCCCATATGCTGATCTCTCATGCTGATCTCTCTCTCACATGCTGATCTCTCTCTCTCTGGCTGGAGGAGCAGAGCATGCCATTCACACAGCTCTGCATTGCACTGGCCACCCTGTTCCAGGATCCCATGTAGTAGCTCCAGTCACAAACATTCCAATGCCTTCCCCCTTTATTCCATGCTCCATTCACAACAATCCCAGTAGCTTTAATGGAGCCGCACTGCACAGCACTACTCATATCAGCCAGAAATAATAAAAATAATAATAATAATTGATTGCAGTTAAAAATAAAGATATTCTACTGCGAACGGAAGATGGTGCATGATAAAAATGGAAGACACTGAAATATGAATGAGAGCTGTAGAGATTGACCACAGTAAATGCATTTGCCAGATCCTGAATGGGAACATGGGCCGTGTCCCATGTATTTTTAAAAGCAGTGTGTACTGAGTGCCTGAGCCCGCAGCTGATTTACATAAGCCTGTGCTGAGAGGAGGGGAGGGGATGGGAGGGGAGGGGAGAGCCCCCTCCTTCAGCTGTGTTGGACTAAGTGGTTGGGTGGACTTTTGAAGCACCAGAAGTCCATCTCTTTTAGCGACAGTAGTGAAGGACACATTCAAAGATTCTTCATAACAATATGGTTCTCTTCCCGTGAAGTCTCTGAACTGCCCTGCGTCACAGTCCGGCCGTTCGACACCACAGAAGAAGAGCTTTTTAAGTTTACCGAGTCACGATGGCGATTCTATATGTTATTACAGGGAAGACTGTTTACGTTAATTGGAACGTTAATCATAAAATCCGTTACTTCTTTAAATAAAGTAACATGTCTGGGAAAAATACTCAATTGAAAAACATTAGTATTGCTCTGTACAGTAAATAACATTGCAGTTTCTTTCCACCATCTCCAGCTATCCTCCTGTCTTCTCGGGTCACCCAAGATTTATTGTGTCAAGTTCAATATCGCCACAATAAGAGATGTGTGAGCGACACCCTGCCATGCAAATGACAGAGCAAAGATTTTTAAATAAACATGCATTCTCCAGTTAACCCATCACCTCCCAGCAGTCATGTATAAGATAAAGAAATGTCATTTATATTTCATTTTAAGTCTTCTCTATTTCCTGCAAATAAAAATGTTTTAATATTGTTTTTCATAATTGACCAACAATTAAGTAAGTCATCTATCCATCACCTTTGTTATGCCATCGGTTTATCGGTATGTGAATTGAATAAGCAAACTATCGATACGCTTTATACAACTTCCGTGTTAAAACCTATTTTAAACTTGTTTACTCGGCCAGTGATTTGTCCCACACTAACTCACGCTCTTTTACTGCCACTGCCTTGTTCCTTTTTACAGAAAGATGAAGTCGTAGTCCGCATAAGAAGACATTCATATTTCTTAATTTAAAATGCGGAGTAACCGAATACCTGTACGAAATGAGCTTTTTTGACTCGTTGCCATGGTGCATCCTGTTATCTGCGCTCCATTGATGATGGCTTTTTACCTTCACCGTGAACGCGCTTTAATCAGGCTCAGTTCAGTCAGAGTAAATTGAGCTAATTGTAATCGGTTTTGAGGTAACTGGGGGTATGTTACCTCAGGTTTGTTCAGCCCAGAGCGTAGGTGTAAGTTCACGGTTTGTTAAACCACCTTCCCGACGTACCCGTTTTCTGGAAGTTAAGCTTGAAGATGAATGCAACTCAAATATCGAATTAAGTGACTACATCGGATTTAGAAAGCATACCGAAGGTTACGTGAGGGAGCTCCGGCTATCTAGAAGGCCAACAGCCAGCTAGCCTACTAAGTTTAGCATAGTGAGAATTCACAGTAGCCACTTAAAGTTGACAAAATTCATTTCTCTGTAACTTCTGTATTCTGCGATGGATATGATAATCGTTTTATTTTAGTATTCATGCTCACCCATTGTTTTTGTTCGAGGACAATAAGGTGTGAACCCTGGTCTGGAAAATAGCCAAACTGCACCAGCACCCTTGGTGTGCGGTGAGAGGTATAAGACACTGGGTATGTGCCAGTTTTGTAGGCACTTTTTAACAGTGTTCTCATTGTTTATACTACATTATCATGTTTATTGCGTTTTGCCACTATAATTGCCCGAATGCTACTAATTGATAGACATTTCAGTGCCTGGAGGGCTTATGTGGTAGTTTCATTTGTATTTGTGGAACTGTGGGTGTTTTCTTTTTTTAGTTTTTACAGTGCTCGTGTTTGTCACTTCAGTAAATAAAACAAACCGCCCGTTGGACTCACTGAACCTTCCTTATCAAAGCTAATGGATGCTATACAAGCTAACCACTGAGAGAAACAGTGGAAAAACTATTTTGTCCCTGGAAAAAGCTTCCACTCGTGATAGGGGATACTTTGGCGGTTGACAGTAGAGTCGGCCAACATCAGAACAGATTTTACCAACATAAGGGGAGGCCGTTGAGCACTATGTCACATTTCAGGAGGTCTGAGAGCACTTTCACACACTCTTACGTTTGTTTGGCAGTTGAACTGAGGTGTGGGGAGTTTATGATGGGAAAGGCATTTTTTTTTTTGCTGGAATCAGTTGCTGATGATGGTTTGATTGATGATGTAATGCCATTGTGCTTTTTTTTTGTTTGTTTTAGAATTACATGTTCGGTGCATGGAAATCATGCAGCAAGCCCTGTCACAGCTTTTGACAGAGTGGCAAAATGCACAACATTCCGAGATATGAGACATGATCCTAACCCCTACTGTCCACACTCATTGTTAGTTGCTGCTGTCTCTGCTCTTACCTGGTATAGCTGTCATACGTGTGACGGAAAGCTCTGTGTGTTTGAACTTGCAGACGGTTCGGCATGGATTTCCCTACCAGCCCACTGCGCTGGCGTTTGACCCTGTGCAGAAGATCCTGGCAGTGGGGTCTCGGTCAGGAGGAGTCAGGATGTATCCTTTCAAATTTGGGCTGTTTCTCTGTGTGCGAGTCAGATAGCCTGGTTGGTGTCATAGGTGAAAGTACTCAATCTCCCACACCCTGGAGAGAGACTGGTGGAGCCACAGAGACACCCTGACATCCAGGTAAGCACTTCACTCTGAGTCATTTCTGCTCTGGGAACTGGCCTGCTGTGTTGAGTTAGTGTGTATTTGTGTGTGTGTGTGTGTGTGTGCGCGCGCGCGTTTGTGCGTGTGAGAGTGTGTGTGTGTGTGTGTTGAGTTTGTGCATGCATGTATGCGTGCATGTGTATTTGTGTCGTGTGTGTGCACCTACACTGACCACCAAAAACGGTTTGATGAACACACCAAAAACGAACATACCATTCATATGCTAGCAAACACTACAAAGCATTTTATAAGTAAAGGAAACAAAACTAAAAACTGAACATGTTAAGAGATATGAATCGGTGGCATCATAACCATCCTTTGGTGTTTGATAGTTTGGAACATTCTAGACTCCAGCATCTGCCACTCGGCATCGTCTCCCTCTGCTGCCTGTGTCTGTGGCCGTGGGCGCTTCTCCTAACATTGATCACTTTTCCTCATTTGTCCGATTTTGGAAGAGAGGGTTGCAGTGCTTGTGTTTTTAAAGAATATCTCCCTTTTCTGGGAGTATTGCTGCAATGTAAAATAAATTCCTGACGTCTTTCTTTCAGAATATTCTCCTGTTTAAATCTGTCTCATGCACTTGGCCCCCACACATGGCCCTCCACAGTGATACTTGGCATTAAATATGCTCTTCAGTCTCAGTTAAGAAATTCATATTGATCCTTAGAGCTGCAGAGTTAAACATTTAGATGCCCTTATTGATTGTGTGTGTGTGTGTGTGTGTGTGAGAGAGAGAGAGAGCCGGACCAATGTGCATGTGTAATTCATTTATAGAGGCTTGTTAAAACATGTGTTTGTTTGTGTGTTGTTGTGTGTGTTTCTGTGTGCATGAACCTGTGTGTGCGTGCATGCATGTGTGTTTTTGAGTGTGTTTCCATCTGCATGTGTGTGCGTGTTTGTGCATGCATTTGTGTGTATGTATGTGCGCGTGTGTGTGTGTTAGCGATCGTGTGCATGTGTGTTTGTGTGTGCCTGTGTGCGTGCTTCTGTGTGCTTTAATCAGTGTGGCTGCATGCATGTTTGCGCATCTGTTTGTGCTTTTGTGTGTGTTCGCTTGCATGTGCGCGTGTTTGTGTTTGTGCTTGTGCTTGCATGTGGGTATGTGTGTGTGCGTGCATGCGTGTATATGAGAGTGTGTGTGCATGTGCGTGAGTGTGTGTGTGCGTGTGTGTTTGCGTGTGCGTGAGAGTGTGTGTGTGTGTATATGAGTGTGTATGCATGTGTGTGAGTGTGTGGGTGTGTGTGTGTATGCGTGTGTGTGGGTGTGTGTGTGAGTGTTTCGGTGTGAGTGTGTGTGTGTGTGCGTGAGTGTGTGGGGGTGTGTGTGTATGAGTGAGTGTGTGTGTGTATATGAGTGTGTATGCGTGTGCGTGAGTGTGTGGGTGTGTGTTTGTGTGTGTATATGAGTGTGTTTGTGTGTGAGTGTGTGGGTGGGTGTGTGTGTGTGCTGGATCGATAGCCTCTCCAAGCAGCGGAGCAGCTCATACGGGCAGAGAGGCTCATCACTGGGCTTCATGATCAGTCACATGATCAGTCACTCCCCAGTGATCAGCTGGTCTTGGCACAAATATCAGAAACTACCCACCCCTCCTGCCTAACCATGTCTTTAACAGGAGAGGCACTGTACACTCAGATGCAGTCAGTGCGACAGGGCAGATAGGCGGGGCCCCTTGCTGATGTTCTGCTGTCCTCCGTACCCGCCCCCCAAACCACCCCCGCCCCCCCCCCCCCCCCTTTTAATGCTGTCCTGTTTGTGTGAGCTCCAGCTCAAACACCTAGGCCACTGTGCCAGAGGCAACTCTGCAGAGCAAAAATAGTGTCAAAGCAAGTATACTGTGTGTGTGTGCATGCTCTCTTCCTCCTACAGTAATTTCAATGCATATACTCTCATACACCCATAGATTACACATGGGCCTTTAGTTAACCTGAGAAATGCAATGTGGGTAATGAGCAAGCTGTGCTATAAAGGCTGTGTTAAAATGTTAAAGTAAATGATACTGAAGCCATGCACAGTCACTGCGTGCTTTAATTAGCCCGACCGGGCCTTTTATCACTGGCCCAAGAGGAGTTATGCTGAGCAAAGCCCGCAGGAACTCTTACTGTGGGTCTTTCAGGCTGACTTTTGTGTTGCTCAACACAAAACTGATAATGGAACACAAAGGAATGGGAGAGAGTTAAAATGTTTGCATTTCCATCAGACTAAGAGTATATTTTCATGCTTACATGGGGATCTGTGCGCACATTACAGAGGAATGGGATCTCTGGAGTCGCATGGAAATTCACAAAATCACTCTCGGCAAACAGTGTTTTTTCTGCCATGGCGATTGAAACAGCATCTCTTGCAGTCATTATGTCTGCTGGCTGAGTGGTCCAAGCAAACCGCCTGCCCTGCCTGCTCTCTGTGTCCAATCTGTGCAAAATGTAGTCTGGGTAATTACAGTGGATTGAACACAGAAAGTCAGCGCTGATATATTACAGTGTCTGAGTAGCTCAGAAGGCCGTATTATTCACAGCGAAACTGAGGGAAAAACTGTCGCTTCAGGAAATGACTACAATGCAGGGTGAGGAAGGAGCCATGCTTATCTCTCAAGGTCACGAATAAAAGCTGCTGCAGAAAGATGGAAAGATTGGCAGGATACAGAGACAGAACCGTGTGAGAATCGCACCGCATGTTTCTCTGTAGAGATCCCGTGCACACACATGTAATTACAGACAGGAAAATGTAAACAGATTTGTCATTAAAATGATTATTTATGTCTACAATGATAACCATTTTAATCTCAGGGCTTTACCACTCAGTGGACTATACTGCTCTATGGTCTATACCATTGTTCTGAGTCAGGGTTTAAAAAAAAAAAAAAAAAATCCCAGGAGCATGTTGAATGTATGTCCCATAAAAGGTTGAAGAATGACTGCTACAGGGCATATCCACTGATATCACATGACCCTAATCATGACAACCTATCATCCCTGTGAGCAGCTGTGTATCGATTAGCCCCCATGGGTTAGCATTCCTGGTTGGCATTAGTTGGCACAGGGCTGTAGTAAGGCATTAGTTGGCGCAGGGCTGTAGTAAGGTGTTAGTTAGTGCAGGGCTGTAGTAAGGTGTTAGGTAGCACAGGGCTGTAGTAAGGCATTAGTTGGCACAGGGCTGTAGTAAGGCATTAGTTGGCGCAGGGCTGTAGTAAGGTGTTAGTTAGTGCAGGGCTGTAGTAAGGTGTTAGGTAGCGCAGGGCTGTAGTAAGGCATTAGTTGGCACAGGGCTGTAGTAAGGCATTAGTTAGCACAGGGCTGTAGTAAGGCATTAGTTAGCACATGGCTGTAGTAAGGCATTAGTTAGTGCAGGCCTGTAGTAAGGTGTTAGGTAGCGCTGGGCTGTAATAAGGTGTTAGGAAGCGCAGGGCTGTAGTAAGGCATTAGTTAGCACAGGGCTGTAGTAAGGCATTAGTTGGCACAGGGCTGTAGTAAGGTGTTAGGTAGCGCAGGGCTGTAGTAAGGCATTAGTTGGCACAGGGCTGTAGTAAGGTGTTAGGTAGCGCAGGGCTCTAGTAAGGTGTTAGGTAGCGTAGGGCTGTAGTAAGGCATTAGTTAGCGCAGGGCTGTAGTAAGGCATTAGTTAGCAGAGGGTTGTAGTAAGGCATTAGTTAGCGCAGGGCTGTAGTAAGGCATTAGTTAGCAGAGGGTTGTAGTAAGGCATTAGTTAGCGCAGGGCTGTAGTAAGGCATTAGTTAGTGCAGGGCTGTAGTAAGGCATTAGTTAGCACATGGTTGTAGTAAGGCATTAGTTAGTGCAGGCCTGTAGTAAGGTGTTAGGTAGCGCAGGGCTGTAGTAAGGTGTTAGGAAGCGCAGGGCTGTAGTAAGGCATTAGTTAGCACAGGGCTGTAGTAAGGCATTAGTTAGCACATGGCTGTAGTAAGGCATTAGTTAGTGCAGGCCTGTAGTAAGGTGTTAGGTAGCGCAGGGCTGTAGTAAGGCGTTAGTTGGCACAGGGCTGTAGTAAGGCATTAGTTAGCGCAGGGCTGTAGTAAGGCATTAGTTAGCGCAGGGCTGTAGTAAGGTGTTAGGTAGCGCAGGGCTGTAGTAAGGCATTAGTTAGCACAGGGCTGTAGTAAGGTGTTAGGTAGCGCAGGGCTGTAGTAAGGCATTAGTTAGCACAGGGCTGTAGTAAGGTGTTAGGTAGCGCAGGGCTGTAGTAAGGTGTTAGGTAGCGCAGGGCTGTAGTAAGGCATTAGTTAGTGCAGGGCTGTAGTAAGGTGTTAGGTAGTGCAGGGCTGTAGTAAGGTGTTAGTTAGCGCAGGGCTGTAGTAAGGCATTAGTTAGCACAGGGCTGTAGTAAGGCATTAGTTAGCGCAGGGCTGTAGTAAGGTGTTACGTAGCGCAGGGCTGTAGTAAGGCATTAGTTAGTGCAGGGCTGTAGTAAGGCATTAGTTAGTGCAGGGCTGTAGTAAGGTGTTAGTTAGCACAGGGCTGTAGTAAGGTGTTAGGTAGCGCAGGGCTGTAGTAAGGTGTTAGGTAGCGCAGGGCTGTAGTAAGGCATTAGTTAGCGCAGGGCTGTAGTAAGGCATTAGTTAGTGCAGGGCTGTAGTAAGGCATTAGTTAGCGCAGGGCTGTAGTAAGGCGTTAGTTAGCGCAGGGCTGTAGTAAGGTGTTAGTTAGCGCAGGGCTGTAGTAAGGTGTTAGGAAGCGCAGGGCTGTAGTAAGGCATTAGTTAGTGCAGGGCTGTAGTAAGGTGTTAGGTAGCACTGGGCTGTAGTAAGGCATTAGTTAGCACAGGGCTGTAGTAAGGCATTAGTTAGTGCAGGCCTGTAGTAAGGTGTTAGGTAGCGCTGGGCTGTAGTAAGGTGTTAGGAAGCGCAGGGCTGTAGTAAGGCATTAGTTACCACAGGGCTGTAGTAAGGCATTAGTTGGCACAGGGCTGTAGTAAGGCATTAGTTAGTGCAGGACTGTAGTAAGGCATTAGTTAGTGCAGGGCTGTAGTAAGGTGTTAGGTAGTGCAGGGCTGTAGTAAGGTGTTAGGTAGCGCAGGGCTGTAGTAAGGCATTAGTTCGCGCAGGGCTGTAGTAAGGCATTAGTTAGTGCAGGGCTGTAGTAAGGCATTAGTTAGGACAGGGCTGTAGTGAGGTGTTAGGTAGCGCAGGGCTGTAGTAAGGCATTAGTTAGCAGAGGGCTGTAGTAAGGTGTTAGGTAGCGCAGGGCTGTAGTAAGGCATTAGTTCGCGCAGGGCTGTAGTAAGGCATTAGTTAGTGCAGGGCTGTAGTAAGGCATTAGTTGGCGCAGGGCTGTAGTAAGGTGTTAGGTAGCGCAGGGCTGTAGTAAGGTGTTAGTTAGCGCAGGGCTGTAGTAAGGCATTAGTTAGTGCAGGGCTGTAGTAAGGCATTAGTTAGCGCAGGGCTGTAGTAAGGCATTAGTTAGTGCAGGGCTGTAGTAAGGTGTTAGTTAGTGCAGGGCTGTAGTAAGGCATTAGTTAGCAGAGGGCTGTAGTAAGGAGTTAGTTAGCACAGGGCTGTAGTAAGGTGTTAGGTAGCGCAGGGCTGTAGTAAGGCATTAGGTAGCGCAGGGCTGTAGTAAGGCATTAGTTGGCGCAGGGCTGTAGTAAGGCATTAGTTAGTGCAGGGCTGTAGTAAGGCATTAGTTGGCACAGGGCTGTAGTAAGGTGTTAGTTAGTGCAGGGCTGTAGTAAGGTGTTAGGTAGCGCAGGGCTGTAGTAAGGCGACAGTTAGCGCAGTACCACAGTGTTGTGACAGCTGCCATATCCGTGGTGTCACTTGCGCGGAGGTGGCTGTGACAGCTTCATTTCCACTGGTGCTGCTGACACATGCAGAACCTTCCGGATCCATGCTCTGCTCTCTCTCAGTCCAGCCTGTCAGAGCAACGCCAAACGCTCACGCTAACAGAGTGTTGATGGGAGACCTGTTCCAAATGGCTGTAGTTACAGATTTGTATTTAGGTCATTGGCTATGGAGACAATTTCCCACAAGGCCACAGTGGAAAGATCTGTGACATCACGTAATCTCTAATCTGTGAGCAGAGGTACACACACACCATTATTGAAGAGCTGACAAGAACCTTCATTGTGGGTGAAAAGGCAGATTTATGAAAATATTCCCTTACAGACACCTGTGTCCCGACATTCTTGCTGTGGAGATACGATACTTTCAAAATGATGACAATTGAGCATTTTGTCTTATTGATGCTTGTGGCACTGAATTCCCACAGTGCCCTTATTAGGCTTCCCTTTGGAGAAAATAAGACTCATTTGGTCTCGGCATATAATTCACTTCCTTTTTTCACATTTGTTGATGTGCTGTGCCTCTGAGGGACTGGCTGCCCCACGCACCCTAGTTTCCTTAGGTTAGTCTCTCAGTCTGTCTCTGCTTTCCAATAAACACACTATAGTCACAATTATTCTCAATTTGCCTCAGAAAAGGTCCCCTGTGTGTTCGTTTTTTTTTTTTAAAGTCTTATTTCTTTCTACCTGTTTTGATTGTCTGTCATTGGCCATGTTCCTCTGCTTTTATTTACAACCTTTTTTTCCACTTCCCAAACCACAACTTTGTGGAAGTATTATGAATATGTTTTTTTGCAGAACAACATTTTCTGTGCATATCCATTCAGATGTACAAGGCAGGCTGTATCCTCTAGTCTAGTGGCTGAGGTACATGCCTGGGACCCTTGAGGTTGGTGGTTCAGTCCCCAGTCCAGCCACAGCAAGCACACCATAGCTGTTGGGCCCTTGAGCAAGGCCCTTCACCCCATATTGCTCCCAGGTTAGCCTCATAAACTGTAAGCCGCTTTGGTTGAAAGCGTCAGCTAAATGGGTAATGAAAGCAGAATGCAGCGTTTGTGTGGGGACGAAAAGTAAGCCTCTGTCCACAAGCATTGGTGTCAAGTGTAGCGGAGAGTCAGTCGTAAGGGATCAGTTAGCACAGGGCTGTAGTAAGGCATTAGTTAGTGCAGGGCTGTAGTAAGGCATTAGTTAGTGCAGGGCTGTAGTAAGGCATTAGTTAGCGCAGGGCTGTAGTAAGGCATTAGTTAGTGCAGGGCTGTAGTAAGGCATTAGTTAGCGCAGGGCTGTAGTAAGGTGTTAGGTAGCACAGGGCTGTAGTAAGGCATTAGTTAGTGCAGGGCTGTAGTAAGGCATTAGTTAGCGCAGGGCTGTAGTAAGGTGTTAGGTAGCGCAGGGCTGTAGTAAGGCATTAGTTAGCGCAGGGCTGTAGTAAGGCATTAGTTAGTGCAGGGCTGTAGTAAGGCATTAGTTAGTGCAGGGCTGTAGTAAGGTGTTAGGTAGCGCAGGGCTGTAGTGAGGTGTTAGTTGGCACAGGGCTGTAGTAAGGCATTAGTTAGTGCAGGGCTGTAGTAAGGCATTAGTTAGCGCAGGGCTGTAGTAAGGTGTTAGGTAGCGCAGGGCTGTAGTAAGGTGTTGGGTAGCGCAGGGCTGTAGTAAGGCATTAGTTAGCACAGGGCTGTAGTAAGGTGTTAAGTAGCACAGGGCTGTAGTAAGGCATTAGTTAGCACAGGGCTGTAGTAAGGCATTAGTTAGCGCAGGGCTGTAGTAAGGTGTTAGTTAGCGCAAGGCTGTAGTAAGGCATTAGTTAGTGCAGGGCTGTAGTAAGGCATTAGTTAGTGCAGGTCTGTAGTAAGGCATTAGTTAGCAGAGGGCTGTAGTAAGGTGTTAGTTAGCACAGGGCTGTAGTAAGGCATTAGTTGGCACAGGGCTGTAGTAAGGCATTAGTTAGCACAGGGCTGTAGTAAGGTGTTAAGTAGCACAGGGCTGTAGTAAGGCATTAGTTAGTGCAGGGCTGTAGTAAGGTGTTAAGTAGCACAGGGCTGTAGTAAGGCATTAGTTAGCGCAGGGCTGTAGTAAGGCATTAGTTAGTGCAGGGCTGTAGTAAGGCATTAGTTAGCACAGGGCTGTAGTAAGGTGTTAGGTAGCGCAGGGCTGTAGTAAGGTGTTAGGTAGCGCAGGGCTGTAGTAAGGCATTAGTTAGTGCAGGGCTGTAGTAAGGTGTTAGGTAGCGCAGGGCTGTAGTAAGGTGTTAGGTAGTGCAGGGCTGTAGTAAGGCATTAGTTAGCACAGGGCTGTAGTAAGGTGTTAAGTAGCACAGGGCTGTAGTAAGGCATTAGTTAGTGCAGGGCTGTAGTAAGGTGTTAGGTAGCACAGGGCTGTAGTAAGGCATTAGTTAGCGCAGGGCTGTAGTAAGGCATTAGTTAGCGCAGGGCTGTAGTAAGGCATTAGTTAGTGCAGGGCTGTAGTAAGGCATTAGTTAGCAGAGGGCTGTAGTAAGGTGTTAGGTAGCACAGGGCTGTAGTAAGGTGTTAGTTAGTGCAGGGCTGTAGTAAGCCATTGGTTAGTGCAGGGCTGTAGTAAGGTGTTAGTTAGCACAGGGCTGTAGTAAGGCATTAGTTAGCAGAGGGCTGTAGTAAGGCATTAGTTAGTGCAGGGCTGTAGTAAGGTGTTAGGTAGCACAGGGCTGTAGTAAGGTGTTAGGTAGCACAGGGCTGTAGTAAGGCATTAGTTAGTGCAGGGCTGTAGGAAGGCATTAGGTAGCGCAGAGCTGTAGTAAGGCATTAGTTAGCACAGGGCTGTAGTAAGGTGTTAGTTAGTGCAGGGCTGTAGTAAGGCATTAGTTAGCAGAGGGCTGTAGTAAGGCATTAGTTAGTGCAGGGCTGTAGTAAGGCATTAGTTAGTGCAGGGCTGTAGTAAGGTGTTAGGTAGCACAGGGCTGTAGTAAGGCATTAGTTAGCACAGGGCTGTAGTAAGGTGTTAGTTATCACAGGGCTGTAGTAAGGTGTTAGTTAGTGCAGGGCTGTAGTAAGGCATTAGTTAGCACAGGGCTGTAGTAAGGTGTTAGGTAGTGCAGAGCTGTAGTAAGGCATTAGTTAGCACAGGGCTGTAGTAAGGTGTTAGTTAGTGCAGGGCTGTAGTAAGGCATTAGTTAGCACAGGGCTGTAGTAAGGTGTTAGGTAGTGCAGGGCTGTAGTAAGGTGTTAGGTAGCGCAGGGCTGTAGTAAGGCATTAGGTAGCGCAGGGCTGTAGTAAGGCATTAGTTAGCACAGGGCTGTAGTAAGGTGTTAGGTAGTGCAGGGCTGTAGTAAGGCATTAGTTAGCAGAGGGCTGTAGTAAGGCATTAGTTAGCGCAGGGCTGTAGTAAGGTGTTAAGTAGCACAGGGCTGTAGTAAGGCATTAGTTAGCACATGGTTGTAGTAAGGCATTAGTTAGTGCAGGCCTGTAGTAAGGTGTTAGGTAGCGCAGGGCTGTAGTAAGGTGTTAGGAAGCGCAGGGCTGTAGTAAGGCATTAGTTAGCACAGGGCTGTAGTAAGGTGTTAGGTAGCGCAGGGCTGTAGTAAGGTGTTAGGTAGCGCAGGGCTGTAGTAAGGCATTAGTTAGTGCAGGGCTGTAGTAAGGTGTTAGTTAGTGCAGGGCTGTAGTAAGGTGTTAGGTAGCGCAGGGCTGTAGTAAGGCATTAGTTGGCACAGGGCTGTAGTAAGGCATTAGTTAGCACAGGGCTGTAGTAAGGTGTTAGGTAGTGCAGGGCTGTAGTAAGGTGTTAGGTAGCACAGGGCTGTAGTAAGGCATTAGTTGGCGCAGGGCTGTAGTAAGTTGTTAGGTAGTGCAGGGCTGTAGTAAGGTGTTAAGTAGCACAGGGCTGTAGTAAGGCATTAGTTGGCGCAGGGCTGTAGTCAGGTGTTAGTTAGTGCAGGGCTGTAGTAAGGCATTAGTTAGCACAGGGCTCTAGTAAGGTGTTAGTTAGCACAGGGCTGTAGTAAGGCATTAGTTAGTGCAGGGCTGTAGTAAGGTGTTAGGTAGTGCAGGGCTGTAGTAAGGCATTAGTTAGTGCAGGGTTGTAGTAAGGCATTAGTTAGCACAGGGCTGTAGTAAGGTGTTAGTTAGCGCAGGGCTGTAGTAAGGTGTTAGTTAGCGCAGGGCTGTAGTAAGGTGTTAGGTAGCGCAGGGCTGTAGTAAGGCATTAGTTAGCACAGGGCTGTAGTAAGGCATTAGTTAGCGCAGGGCTGTAGTAAGGTGTTAGGTAGCGCAGGGCTGTAGTAAGGCATTAGTTAGTGCAGGGCTGTAGTAAGGTGTTAGGTAGCGCAGGGCTGTAGTAAGGCATTAGTTAGCACAGGGCTGTAGTAGGGTGTTAGTTAGCGCAGGGCTGTAGTAAGGTGTTAGTTAGCGCAGGGCTGTAGTAAGGTGTTAGGTAGCGCAGGGCTGTAGTAAGGCATTAGTTAGTGCAGGGCTGTAGTAAGGTGTTAGGTAGTGCAGGGCTGTAGTAAGGCATTAGTTAGTGCACGGCTGTAGTAAGGCATTAGTTAGCACAGGGCTCTAGTAAGGTGTTAGTTAGCACAGGGCTGTAGTAAGGCATTAGTTAGCGCAGGGCTGTAGTAAGGTGTTAGGTAGCGCAGGGCTGTAGTAAGGTGTTAGGTAGCGCAGGGCTGTAGTAAGCACCGTGGCGTTCCCGCCTCAGAGCTCTGCCCGTTTCCCCCAGGGCTGGCAGAGCTGCTCAGTCCGTCTGAGGCAGCCGGCAGTGCGCTGGCAGGGCGCTGGCAGGGGACTGCAGGGTTAATGTCCCTGCTTCACCATTAAATTACCCCACCCTCTCCATTCAGCATAGGGCCTGAAGCCCCCGCATGCAGCCACGCCCTGCTGTCATCCCGTCGGAGGGTCTGTGGGGGGTGGGGGGCATGGGGGGTATGATCTGGCTCTCAGTTACACAGAGTGCAGCTTCTGCTCCCAGCAGCACTCGGCTCCCTCAGCTTTGTTTCAGATCGTAGGGCTGAATCTGCTTTAGCTTTCGTAACTGCACGGGCGGATGCAGGGAGACAGCCGTATCATTCAGGTTCTGTGAGATTACGTTGTCATCAGATTGTACATTTTTTAAGCAGAAGGACAGCACACAGATGGACTGCAGGGTAATAGTAACTTCTTCGGTTTTGGCTGCTTCTATGCTCATGGAAACAGCAGCGCAGCTCCTCCATACGTGGATAACAGACACTCACAGAAATCTTTGACAAAGTCAGAGATAAAATGAGTGGCAGATCATAATGTGATGTCACCCTGCATGTGTGAATGTGTTGGCAGAGCTCAGAGAGGTGATGCGGCCCAGCCAGCTGTGTACTCTTACTCTCATAATCAGGTGTGTTATCCATGTGGAGGCAGGGCTGCTCTGAGCCTGTATCGGTCTCTGATTGGCCCTGGGTTCTGAGAGCCCTCATTTCATTGGTCTAGCCCAGAGAGCCCTTTTACTGTACTTGAGTGAAAGGTAACCTCCAAATTCCTTTTTTTGTCATTGTGGAAGCATCCTCTGTGTGTTTCTGCCACCAATCGCTAAATTTGTGTGTGCGTGTGTGATTAGGCCTGTTTGTGTGTGCATTTGTGTTTGTGTTTGTGTATGTATATATGCCCTCGAGGCTAAAGTGTGCTGTTCTGTCAGGACACAGGGTAAACTGTGCTGTTCTGTCAGGACAGTGGGCTTCACTGTGCTGTTCCTTCAGGACACAGGGTAAACTGTGCTGTTCTCTCAGGACTCTGGGCTACACTGTGCTGTTCCTTCAGGACACAGGGTAAACTGTGCTGTTCTCTAAGGACGCTGGGCTACACTGTGCTGTTTCCTCAGGACACAGGGTAAACTGTGCTGTTCTCTCAGGATGCTGGGCTACACTGTGCTGTTTCCTCAGGACACAGGGCTACACAGCTTTTCTCTTTTCTCTCAGTCTCCCTTACATCTGACCCTGAGGACAGGAGGATAAACTGTGAAAAACATGTAGGGAGGGAAAGGTCACTGAACTATAAATAGAAAGAGAGAGTGGAAATGTCGCTGTGTGTGTGTGTGTGTGTGTGTGAGAGAGAATCTTCATATGTTTGCATTTGTTGTACCTTCTACTCATGTGCCTTTTTGTGATTTCTTAATTGTTGTGAGTCTGACCTTTAATTATTCACTATGAAGACCTTGGCCCAGCGGCAGTAGGGTTTTATATTGAAGTTGTGTGTCCGTAGGCTCACAGACAGTGGCAGTAGGGCTGCATATTGCAGCTGTGTGACTGTAAGTTCACAGACAGTGGCAGTAGGGCTTTATATTGCAGCTGTGTGTCTGTAGGCTCACAGAGGGTTCAGGCTGCTGTAATTCAATCGGCATTTTCAGCCATTAGTCTGGAGGTCACACTCTGCCCTAAAGCCAGAGGAGGTTTGTGAGATGGAGAGCTGGTGGTGTACAGACACACCTGAGGTCGGCCACTGCGGTCTTTGTGGGGAACTCTGTGTGTGCAGCGGAGTGCGCCCTCAGCACCCTGTCTGACCCCCAGCCTCACTCGTGTAACACTTCCTGGTGAAAATCTCTGATCCTGCCCCTCATATCTTTGAGAAAGGAGGAGGAGGTGCTGAGAGGTGCCGGCACACTATAGTGAAATATATCCCAGGAGAGAAATCTGCCTGCTTTTGGCTCTTATGAAGGGATATGAGGTAGAGGGTGTGTTGGGAACCGATACAAGAACAGTTAAAATGTGGGATGCTTTGAGGGTGCAGCTGAATTTGAACACTGTCTAGCACAGATGATGCTGGACAGGGACCAGCACATAGGTGGGTAGGTGGGAAAAGTGTAATTGTGTAAGTGAAATTCCACCCTGATGGCTGGAAATGGAATTGATAATTATTGGTGTGTGAAATTTTGTGATTGAGTGTAGTATAGCACACAGGTGAGAGCTTAAACACGGTGTCACGCTGTTCCCTAGGGAGATTATAAGATTCATCTCCCGGGGGCGGGGGGGGTGAAGACTCGAGTTGCTTTTTGATGTTTGTGTCTTCACACCTTCTCCAGGTGTGCCTTGCATAAATGTGGGGGGGGGGCGGTGATGGGCCTTGTGATGTGAGTATGAGCCGAATGTCCTCACTCATCCCACTGAGTGTCTTAGCGCTGTGCGTCAGTCAGCACCCTCACTTGGGATTGCGTGTCTGCGGCTGGGGCACTGCTCTGCGCCGCGTCACTGACACAGGTGTGAGTGACAGCAGAACACAAACACAGTGTGACTCCTGACAGTCACCCTGTGTTTGAGGGGATGTACGCAAGGCTAGCCGTGAGGTATTAGCCTGGCACATAGGGCTAGTAGAGAAGTATATACCTGGCACAAAGGGCTAGCAGAGAGGTATTAGCCTGGCACATAAGGCTAACAGAGAGGTATTAGCCTGGCACACAGGGCCAGCAGAGAGGTATATGTATATATTTATGTACTTATATAAATAAACCCGTTTAAAAAAACACAGAAAACAAAACAAACAGCAGTTGGGGTGTTGGAGTGTGTTGTGTAACAGCTACATTTCCAAAACAAAAGTCACCTATCTGAGTTAAAAATAAACCAGTGGCTGAGAAAATGTATGTATTTATTTATGCACGCTGCTGGCTCCATGCAGAACCAGGAACTTCTCTCAGAACGACTCGGTGGTCTCTGACCTTTTCAGCTGAAAGATCTTTCATGTTAGTAAGATGTGTTATTTATTCATGAGTGTGGAGCAGAGCAGTAATTGGGTTGGGGGGGGGGCGGGTATGGGGCGGGGTTGATGGATGGGGACCGGCGCTGCTGAGCTGCGTCAGTCCAGCCCTGCTGGGACCAGCCTCTCTGATCACTGATGAGTGTGGTGGCCGGCCCTGTGGCTGGGTGAATGAGTGTGGTGGCCGGCCCTGTGGCTGGGTGAATGAGTGTGGTGGCCGGCCCTGTGGCTGGGTGAATGAGTGTGGTGGCCGGCCCTGTGGCTGGGTGAATGAGTGTGGTGGCCGGCCCTGTGGCTGGGTGAATGAGTGTGGTGGCCGGCCCCGTGGCTGGGTGAATGAGTTTGGTGGCCGGCCCCGTGGCTGGGTGAATGAGTGTGGTGGCCGGCCCTGTGGCTGGGTGAATGAGTGTGGTGGCCGGCCCCGTGGCTGGGTGAATGAGTGTGGTGGCCGGCCCTGTGGCTGGGTGAATGACTGTGGTGGCCGGCCTTTGGCTGGGTGAATGAGTGTGGTGGCCGGCCCTGTGGCTGGGTGAATGACTGTGGTGGCCGGCCTTTGGCTGGGTGAATGACTGTGGTGGCTGGCCTTTGGCTTGGTGAATGAGTGTGGTGGCCGGCCCAGTGGCTGGGTGAATGAGTGTGGTGGCTGGCCTTTGGCTTGGTGAATGAGTGTGGTGGCCGGCCCAGTGGCTGGGTGAATGAGTGTGGTGGCCGGCCCAGTGGCTGGGTGAATGAGTGTGGTGGCCGGCCCCGTGGCTGGGTGAATGAGTTTGGTGGCCGGCCCTGTGGCTGGTTGAATGAGTGTGGTGGCCGGCCCTGTGGCTGGGTGAATGAGTGTGGTGGCCGGCCCCGTGGCTGGGTGAATGAGTGTGGTGGCCGGCCCTGTGGCTGGGTGAATGAGTGTGGTGGCCGGCCCCGTGGCTGGGTGAATGAGTTTGGTGGCCGGCCCTGTGGCTGGTTGAATGAGTGTGGTGGCCGGCCCTGTGGCTGGGTGAATGAGTGTGGTGGCCGGCCCCGTGGCTGGGTGAATGAGTGTGGTGGCCGGCCCTGTGGCTGGGTGAATGACTGTGGTGGCCGGCCTTTGGCTGGGTGAATGAGTGTGGTGGCCGGCCCTGTGGCTGGGTGAATGACTGTGGTGGCCGGCCTTTGGCTGGGTGAATGACTGTGGTGGCTGGCCTTTGGCTTGGTGAATGAGTGTGGTGGCCGGCCCAGTGGCTGGGTGAATGAGTGTGGTGGCTGGCCTTTGGCTTGGTGAATGAGTGTGGTGGCCGGCCCAGTGGCTGGGTGAATGAGTGTGGTGGCCGGCCCAGTGGCTGGGTGAATGAGTGTGGTGGCCGGCCCAGTGGCCGCATTACTGGCTTTGGCCAGAGGGGTCCCTGGCTACAGTTGGAGTTCCGCACTGCCGAGGCAACAGTTGACTCAGCCTCATTATTGACAGATGTGATTTCCAAATGTGCACTCTGTACATGTCTTAAAACCCTCCAATTCCCTAAATGCATTGAGTAGGAGTCTCTTTATGTTGGAGAAAATATTGGATATCTCTGTTTTAGTGGACCCTTTTGTCTCTTTTTTGTACATACATTATACTCATCTTCATTTTCCATCTGTATCCATTTATTGTCCTCCTTCATAGCTGGGTCTAAGGCTTTGGGGTGTTTGCATTCGCCCTCCCCAGTACCAGACTGCCACTGCTGTGGCTTTATTAATGGAGAGCGCACTGCTGTTAGCACCTGCTAACCGCACAGTCTGCACCTCCTTCCCTTTAGCACCGATTAAGCGTCCTGCTCCCAGGGCTCCACGCTTTCCTGACTCTTCTGCTGCACACCTGCGCTACGAGGCCCTACAGAGCAACGTGTACACTAATGCAGCTACAGGCTACATGCTGCGGGCTACATGCTAGCTGCCCTACATTGTCCCATAAGCCACTGCTAGACTTTAGCCCACATAACTGTTTTTTAGGACAGTCCTAATTTTGGGTATTTTTTTAAAACAGCTAATCGTAAAGTCACTTAAACTGGCCTAAATATGCTGTTCTAAAATGTCTTAAAATAAACAGCGAGGCAGCCCCAGCATCTGCATTTCTGAATCGGGTGAGCTGAGAGGCTGTGGGGTCTCTGCAGCATGTGGACATTATTTTTGGGTTAATGTCATTTAAAATGGTCTGTTTAAGGCTAAAGCGTCAGTATCTGATAGGGCAGATTTAATGGCCTGAGGTTGAGTGGGTCAACAGTTAAATTCTGCTCTCTGTTTTTCTGCTTTGGGGTTGCAGTGTGCTAACAGAGGGGGGGGGGGTGATAGCCAGGATCAGCTGGAGCAGTGGCCTCAGTACAGGTGGACAGGAGTGCTAGCCATGCACAGCACCCCTTTCACATGCCAGTGACAGTGGGATGATTTCGGATGCATTTTTTATATTCCTCCTAAATGGTTTGGCGTGTGCCCTGATGTGCGTTCTCATATGACAGATGTGACACAGCTGTGTGATAGGTATGTGGCACAGGCAGTTCTGCGCAGACAGGTGGTTCTGTGCAGACAGGCTGCTGTGTGCACAGCACAGTCTCTGTTTGGGTGCAGCAGCGTGGGGTAGAGGACAGGGCACATTACTCACTGAGTTTATGAGTCATGTTTTCTGTTACAGCAGTGTGGAGTGGAGCTTTCAGCACTTAATACTGTTTTTTATGTGTGTGCGTTCTATTATGGGTGATAAATCTGCTCTTGTTTACTGCTACCTCAGGCTACCATTTACTGAAATAGATTCTGCTTTTTTATAATTAACATCTTAATATCTTACCCAAAGTGTTGGAAGGCCTTGCATTCAGTGCTACATACCCTGTGGCCTATGTTAACGCACATATCTGTCTAACATACATGCTTTATGAAATCAAATCAAGATTTAATAAATGTGTATGGTTCAGAAGTGGAGAGCCAGGTGCTGTGGGAATTTGACTCTGGTCCCATGGAGTCTTTAATCTTGTGACAAACTGGCTGATCGAACGTTTGGCCTGATTTAACGTGACATCATGTGCACATGCGGGTGAACATGGTGCCAAGCTGCTGGGCTTTCACGCCTGTGTAGCGGGACATCAAACTGTGTGGGGAAACGGCTTTCTCCCTCAGTCAAACCTGGTGGGACTCTGTGATAGTTGTTCTGTTTGCTGCCAAAGAAGGGAACAAACGACAACAAACCAAAACAGTTTTCAAACAAAACAAACCAAGTCGTCACACAAACCAATTAACTGTTTCAGACAAACGAAAACAACCAAAAATAACCCATAAACTGAGCTTTATACTCAGATGTCAGGACTTCAGTGTGGCTGGAGAAAGCAGAATTTGTCTAACTTTCCATCCATTTCATAGTGCATGCACTGATCCCCTGCCTGGGCTGAGAAGAAATGACAGTTATTTTGGTTTCCTTGCTGGTCCTATCACACACACACACAGTTATGAAGGGATCTGATTTATTAAGAATGGTCACATGGTCACTTGAGAGCAATGCTGCACTTGCTCCAGTAATTTTTTACTGACGAAACCTGACTTGTTGGGGAATTTTGTTGCTTCCAGCAGTAGAAATTTATGCCCCAGCATGACTTGAGGCAGATGGGGTGCTGCCCATGGGCTCTGTCTGTGAGGAAGCAATGTTTGTGTCTGTTCAAACCCTCAGGGTTTATTTACAAATTAGGATATTTTTAAGGTTGCACAGTGGAAATACTTGTTTTGGGCTGGATGCAGGTTGCTATTTTTGCTATATTTTTTAATAAAACTGGCTAGGTGGGTGCAGGTTAGGTTATTCACACTGCTTGTGGGTGCAGGTTAGGTTATTCAATCTGCAGGTGGGGGCAGGTTAATGTGTGTGAGTATATGCATGTGTGCATGCATAACTGTGTGAGTGAATGTGTGCACATGTGTGTGCATGGTTGCGTGTGTGCATGTGTGTGTGTTCACGTGTTTCTTTGTCTTGCTGAAGCATACTCTGCTGTAGGCATAATCATGTGTGAGTTTGTTTCTCTTAGCAAAAACACATTACAGATAAATTGTCAGTAGTGACAGCAGTGTGATTGCATCTCTCCTGGGTTTGGGAGCAAGCTCAGTGTTCTGTCCTCTCTGGTATTTATACGGTGATGCCATTATGTGATATTATGTGACCATCAGAGAGGTGAAATAAGATTGTGTTTGTGTGCCTGCTATTGTAATAATAATGGCATTTGTCTGACGGGGTGAGTAGAGAGCAGATGGGCACAGGGCACCTTTTTGCAGGTGATTAAAGTGTCAGAGGATGAAGGGGATGTTACTGAGACCTGCTGCTGTAATGCACTCATGCTTGAGTCTGCATACACCACTGTCCTGCACACCAACCCTCTCATGCTCGAGTCTGCATTCACCGTTGTCCTGCACACCAACCCTCTCACGCTCGAGTCTGCATTCACCGCTGTCCTGCACACCAGCCCTCTCATGCTTGAGTCTGCATTCACCGCTGTCCTGCACACCAACCCTCTCACGCTCGAGTCTGCATTCACCGCTGTCCTGCACACCAACCCTCTCATGCTTGAGTCTGCATTCACCGCTGTCCTGCACACCAGCCCTCTCATGCTTGAGTCTGCATTCACCGCTGTCCTGCACACCAACCCTCTCACGCTCGAGCCTGCATTCACCGTTGTCCTGCAGACCAACCCTCTCATGCTTGAGTCTGCATTCACCGCTGTCCTGCACACCAACCCTCTCACGCTCGAGTCTGCATTCACCGCTGTCCTGCACACCAACCCTCTCACGCTCGAGTCTGCATTCACCGCTGTCCTGCACACCAACCCTCTCATGCTTGAGTCTGCATTCACCGCTGTCCTGCACACCAACCCTCTCACGCTCGAGTCTGCATTCACCGCTGTCCTGCACACCAACCCTCTCACGCTCGAGTCTGCATTCACCCCTGCCCTGCTCATTAGCCCTCTCACACTGACTACTGCCAGAAAATTCAACTGGTTTGAGTGGAATGAGGCTGGAGGAGGCAGAGGAGAAGGAGGAGGAAGAGGAGGAGGCAAAGAAGGAGGAGCTGGAGGAGGAGGAGGCAAAGGAGGAGGAGCTGGAGGAGGAGGAAGCTCTGAGATTTTCAGTCCTCAGCAGTTTCATTATTTGCCCTTTCAGACCCTACAAAATTCCCTGATAATCAGATTTTACTGAATGCAGTGTTCCCATTTTCCTCAAAACACACACACGCGCACACACTCACACACACACAAGAAAAACATGCATGTAAACATGTGCTTATTGCAGTATGCCAAAATTAAGATAATAGACAAACACATACACCACAAACAGAAAAAAAATCATCCATATGAACACAAACATTCTCTCTCTCACACACGCGCAGACATACACACACGCGCAGTGCGTTTGTACATTCTCTCCCTCACACACGCACAGACATACTCACACACAATGTATTTGTGCGTGGATGACGGCGCATTAGTGCAGATTATGTAGTGGTGGATAGGTGCTGTATAAAGCATGAATAAGCTGTGATTGCAGCTTTGAACATTGAGATTGTATAAAGAGCATTTATTAAAATGTTACTTAACATTTGAATTTAATTCATTTTAAGCAGCTTTTTTAAGTCTCCGAACTGATAGGAGAATGACGGTACAGTAATTAGCATGTGGGACATATATAAGTAATTAGGAGCAAGCAAGTGGTAGACATTTCAGTCTGTAGTAATTAATGTAGCTCTCTCACTCTCTCTCTCTCTCTCTCTCTCTCTCACTCTCAGTCTCCCTATCAATCTCTGACTGTCTCTCTCTCTCTCGCTGTCTCTCTATATCTCTCACTGTCTGTCTGTCTCTGTCTCTATCTGTCACTGTATCTGTCTCTCTGTCTTTTACATCTAAAAAACTGATACCAGAGAGCATTGGAGGGTGGGGTTTAATTTATAGAATGGCTGCAGCACTCAGACAAGCTGTGCGCGTGGCAGAGGGCTCATTCAGACGGCTGCAGTGCACATGGTGGAGGGCCCATTCAGTTGGCTGCAGTGCGCGTGGCGGAGGGCTCATTCAGACGGTTGCAGTGCACGCGGTGGAGGGCTCATTCAGGTGGCTGCAGTGCGCGTGGCAGAGGGCTCATTCAGACGGCTGCAGTGCGCGTGGTGGAGGGCTCATTCACACGGCTGCAGTGCGTGGGGTGGAGGGGTCATTCAGGCGGCTGCAGTGCACATGGTGGAGGGCTCATTCAGACGGCTGCAGTGCACATGGTGGAGGGCCCATTCAGTTGGCTGCAGTGTGCGCGGTGGAGGGCTCATTCAGACGGTTGCAGTGCGCGTGGCAGAGGGCTCATTCAGATGGCTGCAGTGCACATGGTGGAGGGCTCATTCAGACGGTTGCAGTGCGCGTGGTGGAGGGCTCATTCACACGGCTGCAGTGCGTGGGGTGGAGGGGTCATTCAGGCGGCTGCAGTGCACAGTGGAGGCCTCATTCACATGGCTGAAGTACGTGGGGTGGAGGGCTCATTCAGACGGCTGCAGTGCACTCGGTCCATCCTGGAGGCTGCTGTACAAGGGGACTCTCCCCAAAAGGGACTTGCAGTGGAGGGTGTGGCACAGCTACTGTATACAATAATAGCTGATAACAGCACCGTGAATCAGTTTGATCAGAGAGTTGCTGAAAGTTGTCCTTTCTGCCTGGCAGTAGAAAATTTGCTTTCACGTATTTGTTGAATGCCCAAGGTTAACTGCATTGTTTCAGTTTGTGTGGCTCTTGACTGTTCAGCTGGGGTTTGAATTGTCAAGGCCTGTGTGTGTCCATGTGTGCGTGTGTCTGTGTGTGTGTGCGTGCGTGTGTGTGTTTGTACGTGCGTGCGTGCACGTGTGTGTGTGTGTCCGTCCGCGCGTGTGTGTGTATGTGTGTGAAGGTGTGTGTGTCCGTCCGCGCGCGCGTGTGTATGTGTGTGAAGGTGTGTGTTTGTGTTTATGCTAATTGACTAAAAGGGGGTGTGGCAGTGGTAGTGGCCTGGTCACAGCTATTGCAAATTTGCGCTTGTTAAAATATCTGTTTCTTGCTACCTCTTCTCTTCTCTCTTTTATTTTGCTGCCTCTTTCTTTTCGTTCTCCTTCAGATTTCTTGCCCTAAATCTGCCCACTCCCTCTAACCCTCCACCCTGTCTCTCACTCCATCACCCCAACTACCCTCTCCCTCTTCTCTTTTGTCTCTCTCCTTCCATCACTCTCCTCTCTCTCTCTCTCTCCCTCCCTCCCTCCATGTCTCTTTCTCTCTCTGCTGCACACCTCTAGGGTTTTGAGGAACAGTGAGGCAGTGAAGGAAATGTGAACTAATGATTGGTTCTTGTGCTGAAGTTTGGTTCTTGTGCTAATGTTTGGGTCTTGTGCTAATGAATGGTTCTTGTGCTAATGTTTGGTTCTTGTTGCTAATAAAAAGCTTTCAAGGAGAAAATCAATATTTTCTATGGGTGGACGGAGCTCTGTCACAGAAATATATAAAGAGCTGCATCAGCAACAGATTTCTGATTGGTTTGTTTTGTCACACAGCCTGTGGAGGTGTGCAGAATTTCCTCACTGCTCCCTCCCTCTCGTTTTACTTGAGAAAATACTTTTTTTCTGCTTTTTGAGCAGACGCAGGGTGACCATGCAGGAGTGTTTGGAACTAGCTGGGAAAGCAGTTCCCCGTCGTTTGCTCAGTGAGTTTACAAACAACATACTTCCATTGCATCTGTGCTGCTTACCGGAACATCTGTCACAGCAAGTGGCAAATCATTTTAGCACGTTTCTGTCTGATCTTTGATGGACAAAATGCGCACACCTTCTGGCATGGCAGGTGGAGGCAGGGTGCAGCACGCTGTCAGAATGCAGGATGTGATCTGTCGCCCTGTAGCTTTTCCACTGCTTCTCACAACCTCTATAAAGCAAAATCCGTTTAAAACACAAACCTGTTTAAATCACAAACCTCTATAGAACACACACTATAAATGCTCTGTCACTGTTTTGGATGACCATGTTCATGTTTTAGTGCGCTCTGTCTTTCTGCATATCATTAAACATTAATATTTGACTGGAATATTTGCTTATCTACCAATAAAAACACGTTATCCTTCCATTGATTTATGCAGGCTAAGTAACAGGAGCTCCAGAGCCGTCTGAATGCAGAGGCTATGGAGATGAGTGAGTGAGTGCAGGAGCTCCAGAGCCGTCTGAATGCAGAGGCTATGGAGATGAGTGAGTGAGTGCAGGAGCTCCAGAGCCGTCTGAATGCAGAGGCTATGGAGATGAGTGAGTGAGTGCAGGAGCTCCAGAGCCGTCTGAATGCAGAGGCTATGGAGATGAGTGAGTGAGTGCAGGAGCTCCAGAGCCGTCTGAATGCAGAGGCTATGGAGATGAGTGAGTGAGTGCAGGAGCTCCAGAGCCGTCTGAATGCAGAGGCTATGGAGATGAGTGAGTGAGTGCAGTAACAGGAGCTCCAGAGCCGTCTGAATGCAGAGGATATGGAGATGAGTGAGTGAGTGCAGGAGCTCCAGAGCCGTCTGAATGCAGAGGCTATGGAGATGAGTGAGTGAGTGCAGTAACAGGAGCTCCAGAGCCGTCTGAATGCAGAGGCTATGGAGATGAGTGAGTGAGTGCAGGAGCTCCAGAGCCGTCTGAATGCAGAGGCTATGGAGATGAGTGAGTGAGTGCAGTAACAGGAGCTCCAGAGCCGTCTGAATGCAGAGGCTATGGAGATGAGTGAGTGAGTGCAGGAGCTCCAGAGCCGTCTGAATGCAGAGGCTATGGAGATGAGTGAGTGAGTGCAGGAGCTCCAGAGCCGTCTGAATGCAGAGGCTATGGAGATGAGTGAGTGAGTGCAGTAACAGGAGCTCCAGAGCCGTCTGAATGCAGAGGCTATGGAGATGAGTGAGTGAGTGCAGTAACAGGAGCTCCAGAGCCGTCTGAATGCAGAGGCTATGGAGATGAGTGAGTGAGTGCAGGAGCTCCAGAGCCGTCTGAATGCAGAGGCTATGGAGATGAGTGAGTGAGTGCAGTAACAGGAGCTCCAGAGCCGTCTGAATGCAGAGGCTATGGAGATGAGTGAGTGAGTGCAGGAGCTCCAGAGCCGTCTGAATGCAGAGGCTATGGAGATGAGTGAGTGAGTGCAGGAGCTCCAGAGCCGTCTGAATGCAGAGGCTATGGAGATGAGTGAGTGAGTGCAGGAGCTCCAGAGCCGTCTGAATGCAGAGGCTATGGAGATGAGTGAGTGAGTGCAGGAGCTCCAGAGCCGTCTGAATGCAGAGGCTATGGAGATGAGTGAGTGAGTGCAGGAGCTCCAGAGCCGTCTGAATGCAGAGGCTATGGAGATGAGTGAGTGAGTGCAGGAGCTCCAGAGCCGTCTGAATGCAGAGGCTATGGAGATGAGTGAGTGAGTGCAGTAACAGGAGCTCCAGAGCCGTCTGAATGCAGAGGCTATGGAGATGAGTGAGTGAGTGCAGTAACAGGAGCTCCAGAGCCGTCTGAATGCAGAGGCTATGGAGATGAGTGAGTGAGTGCAGTAACAGGAGCTCCAGAGCCGTCTGTATGCAGAGGCTATGGAGATGAGTGAGTGCAGAGCTGCAGCCGCTGGCTGTTCTTTAGTTATTCTGTGTTTAACCAAGAGGGTCACATTGAAATGAACATCTTGTTTTGTAAGGGAGACCAGGCCAAGAAAGCAGCATACACACATTGACACACAAAACACAGTACAGCATTAACATAAAACATTTGGGATGGGAAAGGCGATGCAAAGTACATGCAAGATCTGAAAGAAGCAGCAAGCATTCCAGTGATCACTGACTAAAAACATGCCTACCCTGTAGTCAACAGCTATGCATTTCTGTTTGTATAAGATCAAGGTGGAAGATATTGCTAAGTTTCCAGACTTTCTCAGTGCTAAAAGAGCAGAGCTCTGTTGTGTGTCAGTGTTAGGCCGCTGTGTGTGCGCGTGCATGCTTTTTTGTGTGTGTGTGTCCTCGTGCGTTTTTGTGTGTGTGAATGTGTGTGTTTGCGCGTGCAAGTGCTTTTGTGTGTGCGCGTGCGTGCGTGCGCGTGTGTTTGCGTGTATCTGTGCGTGCGTGCGTGTTTGTGTGTGTGTCTGTGTGTTTGTGCGTTTGTGCGTGTGTGTGCTTGCGTGTGTCCGTGTGTTTGTGTGTGCGCGTGCGTGTGTGAGTGTGTGCGTGTATGTGTTTGCCAGTGTAAGACTGCGTGTAGTGTGTAGCAGTGTAAGGAACACTTTGTTCTGGGTGTGCTATGCTCTGGAGTTTTTACCTGCACCAGGGCATTCGGGGACTCGGTCATAAATATTCCATTTTATAGCAGAGCCTGGCTGTGGGCTAGCACCTACTACCCACCCCATCCAAACAGGAAACCCTGGCTAAACGTGATGAATAGAGACACTAGGGAGCAGTGTAGAGCAGAAGTTATGGATCTGGGCTGGACTTTTGACTCGGAGGTTGTGTGGCCGCATAGTCTGTAAAAAAATCACTTAAGATAGGAGCATCTGCAAACTCATCAAATGTTATCTGCACAACAAAGATGAGCCATTTGCCAGTTATAGCTTCCACAGACACAGACACCTGTCTGTCTTTTGCTTGGGCTGTTCACTCACAGCGTATGAATGGATGGGGCATTATTTGGTGTCTTTTTTGATCCATTGAGGGAATATGAGGGAATCACAGTATGAGGTGGACAGCCCAGGCTCTGGGCCTGGCTGGGGTCACTTCAGCCCCCTGTAACTACGAACAGAATAGCTGTGATTACCCACGTATGTTTTATATGAAAGAGCATTTGTCATAGCAGGTAGGAAATCATATCAATAGGAAGTCACAAAAAATAACCTTTACAGCAACAGGCATGATTTTTTCACTGACATCCATTGTCAGGCTTGGATCACAGTGAAAAACCATTTTCACAGTGCTGAATGTGAGTAATATGCTGATATGTAACTGAAAAGAAGGCCTTCAAGGACACAATATGGGCCCAAATGCAGCTCTTTCACTGCTGTTTTCATTTTATACTAAATGTACAAATCACATCCACCACACACTCTCTCACAAACTAATAGTGACAGTGCTCTGTGCTGCATGCTGTGTGGTGTGTACTGTGTGTGTCCTGGTGTTTGGTGTGTGGTGTGTACTGTGTGTGTCCTGGTGTTTGGTGTGTGGTGTGCACTGTGTGTCCTGGTGTTTGGTGTGTGGTGTGTACTGTGTGTGTCCTGGTGTTTGGTGTGTGGTGTGTACTGTGTGTGTCTTGGTGTTTGGTGTGTGGTGTGTACTGCGTGTGTCTTGGTGTTTGGTGTGTGGTGTGTACTGCGTGTGTCCTGGTGTTTGGTGTGTGGTGTGCACTGTGTGTCCTGGTGTTTGGTGTGTGGTGTGTACTGTGTGTGTCCTGGTGTTTGGTGTGTGGTGTGTACTGTGTGTGTCCTGGTGTTTGGTGTGTGGTGTGCACTGTGTGTCCTGGTGTTTGGTGTGTGGTGTGTACTGTGTGTGTCCTGGTGTTTGGTGTGTGGTGTGTACTGTGTGTGTCTTGGTGTTTGGTGTGTGGTGTGTACTGCGTGTGTCTTGGTGTTTGGTGTGTGGTGTGTACTGCGTGTGTCCTGGTGTTTGGTGTGTGGTGTGCACTGTGTGTCCTGGTGTTTGGTGTGTGGTGTGTACTGTGTGTGTCCTGGTGTTTGGTGTGTGGTGTGTACTGTGTGTGTCCTGGTGTTTGGTGTGTGGTGTGCACTGTGTGTCCTGGTGTTTGGTGTGTGGTGTGTGTACTGTGTGTGTCCTTGTTTGGTGTGTGGTGTGCTGTGTGTGTTTTGGTGTTTGGTGTGTGGTGTGTGCTGTGTGTGTCCTGGTGTTTGGTGTGTGGTGTGTACTGTGTGTGTCCTGGTGTTTGGTGTGTGGTGTGCACTGTGTGTCCTGGTGTTTGGTGTGTGGTGTGCACTGTGTGTCTCGGTGTTTGGTGTGTGGTGTGCACTGTGTGTCCTGGTGTTTGGTGTGTGGTGTGCACTGTGTGTCCCGGTGTTTGGTGTGTGGTGTGCACTGTGTGTCCTGGTGTTTGGTGTGTGGTGTGCACTGTGTGTCCTGGTGTTTGGTGTGTGGTGTGCACTGTGTGTCCCGGTGTTTGGTGTGTGGTGTGCACTGTGTGTCCCGGTGTTTGGTGTGTGGTGTGCACTGTGTGTCCCGGTGTTTGGTGTGTGGTGTGCACTGTGTGTCTTGGTGTGTGGTGTGCACTGTGTGTCCTGGTGTTTGGTGTGTGGTGTGCACTGTGTGTCCCGGTGTTTGGTGTGTGGTGTGCACTGTGTGTCTTGGTGTGTGGTGTGCACTGTGTGTCCTGGTGTTTGGTGTGTGGTGTGCACTGTGTGTCCCGGTGTTTGGTGTGTGGTGTGCACTGTGTGTCCCGGTGTTTGGTGTGTGGTGTGCTCTGTGTGTCCCGGTGTTTGGTGTGTGGTGTGTACTGCGTGTGTCTTGGTGTTTGGTGTGTGGTGTGCACTGTGTGTCCCGGTGTTTGGTGTGTGGTGTGCACTGTGTGTCTTGGTGTGTGGTGTGCACTGTGTGTCCCGGTGTTTGGTGTGTGGTGTGCACTGTGTGTCCCGGTGTTTGGTGTGTGGTGTGCACTGTGTGTCCCGGTGTTTGGTGTGTGGTGTGCACTGTGTGTCCCGGTGTTTGGTGTGTGGTGTGCACTGTGTGTCCCGGTGTTTGGTGTGTGGTGTGCACTGTGTGTCCTGGTGTTTGGTGTGTGGTGTGCTCTGTGTGTCCCGGTGTTTGGTGTGTGGTGTGCACTGTGTGTCCTGGTGTGTGGTGTGTGGTGTGCACTGTGTGTCCCGGTGTTTGGTGTGTGGTGTGCACTGTGTGTCCTGGTGTTTGGTGTGTGGTGTGCACTGTGTGTCCCGGTGTTTGGTGTGTGTCTGTGGAAAAAGCTGCTACTGATCAGTCGCTGATAGTTCCATCTGTTCTCATGTGTCACAGATCATCATTGCTGTTATTCATGGTCATGAAGTGAGGGCTGAATAAAAGCTAACCTGGGCTGGTCTGCAGACGGGACTAATTACAGATGAACTGAAGACTGTATCTGTGTTAAAGTGGGTTTGCGTGCTGCACAACCTGTGTGCATGCTGAACACAAAGGTCAGTTGTCACTTGGGTTATGTCAGTATCATTATTGAGCTGTGATTGTTTTGATTAAGGACCTCCAGGGACAAATGATCTTCACTGTCCAAAGTGTTCAGTTTATTTTAATCGTGGGGGCTCGCCAAGCCCGAAAGAGTGGGCCTGAGCCCTCATGTACTGGCTCCATGTTATGCAGTAGTAGGTGTGTATTAACCCTCATCTGATCTGATCTACATCTGGCGGTTTTAAGCTTGTGTTTGGCCTGGGTGTGGTGTGCAGTCTGAGCTCTGCTGCTGCAAGGCCATTCTCCTGATTGGCTGGAACCAGTTCGGTAAGGATTGGAGAATCAATGCACTGGTGCCCTCCAAACATGCTGCTTCACAGGAATCTGCCCAACAGCCGCAAAAAAGGTTGCAAATATGACTGAAATGTAAGCATTTATATTAAGCAGTATGTTTTTTTATCAGTTGCCAGCAGCTATTTAACATTGGTCTTATGGTAGTAGATGGATGCTAGTACTGTTAGTTTTCTTTCGGTTATTTACAAATGTAAGAGCAACAGCCTTTTTGCAGAACAGTTAGCACTGGCTGATCTGTAGCCTGTGGCAGACCCAGCACTGGCTGATCTGTAGCCTGTGGGCGACCCAGCACTGGCTGATCTGTAGCCTGTGGGCGACCCAGCACTGGCTGATCTGTAGCCTGTGGGCGACCCAGCACTGGCTGATCTGTAGCCTGTGGGAGACCCAGCACTGGCTGATCTGTAGCCTGTGGGAGACCCAGCACTGGCTGATCTGTAGCCTGTGGCAGACCCAGCACTGGCTGATCTGTGGCCTGTGGGCGACCCAGCACTGGCTGATCTGTAGCCTGTGGGAGACCCAGCACTGGCTGATCTGTAGCCTGTGGGAGACCCAGCACTGGCTGATCTGTAGCCTGTGGGCGACCCAGCACTGGCTGATCTGTAGCCTGTGGGCGACCCAGCACTGGCTGATCTGTAGCCTGTGGGAGACCCAGCACTGGCTGATCTGTAGCCTGTGGGCGACCCAGCACTGGCTGATCTGTAGCCTGTGGGCAAATGATGAGCATAGCTGGGCTGAATGGCCTGTTTCACTGTGATGCATCCTCACATTCTCACCCCCTGAGCAGGTACTGTAATATACACTGACAGATCCAATGGGAAAGGCAGGTCAGGGCCCAGCAGCTAACGCTCTTTCCCCATCACAGGTTCATGCAGATGATGCCCTTCATGTCAGCCTCATGTCGTGGTGTGGAAGAGACTTCACTATGGAGAGGAGAAAGTGGAGGAGAATCCAATCTGAAACACTAAGGCGGGTCCGCCTCGTACCGCCACGCTCTGTCAGGGCAAGGTGATCTTATCTTCCTTGCAGAAGCAGCTGTGATCCGGAACCAGCCTCAGCGTGCAAATCCAATCACAAAAGGGCAGATAATATTTGCGTTTTGGCCTAATTCGTGCCTCGCCACCTGTGCCCTGTTATTACAGCTCTGATATTCTGTGGCTGGCCAGATGTTTCCATTTGGCGGGGCGAGATGGCCTTTGCTGCAGAAATTTCACCTCTGTTGCTAACAGGTGTATCATCTGGCTATCAGATTTAGTTTCATACAATCACAGGAGATAATTAAAAGAGAGTTTGAGAACAGTCTATCAGGTGACTGTTCTGTCATTCTGAGAGAGAGGGACGGAGAGGGAGAAAGAGAGTGAGCGAGCAGTTCAGCAATGTGGCCAACATAATGCCATGAAATGACACAGCATTATTCAAAACTTTGTAAATACAGTTCTGAAAATGCTGATATGCAAGCATGGGCAGAGGTCAATAAAAGATGTATCAGAAGTCATTTAATGATTTTGATGATATGTATGTAGCAAAGGTGTACATGGGCAGGTGATTAATCTCTGTCAAATATGTAGTGAGGGTGAGTCTTTACACATTCCCTTTAAATGAACACTTTTGTTATTTCCTGGATTTTGGTGTCTCAGTGTGGAGTCTGTGGGTGCGATTTATCTCCTCTTTCTTTCTCCACACTGACTCTGTAATAGGAAGTGGCTGTCTCTCCCGACAGCCTCGGTCTCTGGAGATCTTAGAGGGAACAGACTGTCTCTCCATCTGGAGATATCAGAGGGAACAGACTGTCTCTCTGTCTGTGGAGATATCACAGGGAACAGACTGTCTCTCCATCTGTGGAGATATCACAGGGAACAGACTGTCTCTCCCTCTGGAGATATCAGAGGAAGCAGACTGTCTCTCCCTCTGGAGATATCAGAGATAACAGACTGTCTCTCCATCTGTGGAGATATCAGAGATAACAGACTGTCTCTCCGTCTGTGGAGATATCAGAAGGAACAGACTGTCTCTCCGTCTGTGGAGATATCAGAAGGAACAGACTGTCTCTCCATCTGTGGAGATATCAGAGATAACAGACTGTCTCTCCGTCTGTGGAGATATCAGAAGGAACAGACTGTCTCTCCGTCTGTGGAGATATCAGAGATAACAGACTGTCTCTCCGTCTGTGGAGATATCAGAAGGAACAGACTGTCTCTCCATCTGTGGAGATATCAGAGATAACAGACTGTCTCTCCGTCTGTGGAGATATCAGAAGGAACAGACTGTCTCTCCGTCTGTGGAGATATCAGAGATAACAGACTGTCTCTCCCTCTGTGGAGATATCAGAGATAACAGACTGTCTCTCCCTCTGTGGAGATATCAGAGATAACAGACTGTCTCTCCCTCTGTGGAGATATCAGAGATAACAGACTGTATCTCCGTCTGTGGAGATATCAGAGATAACAGACTGTCTCTCCCTCTGTGGAGATATCCGAGGGAACTATTTCTGTTATAATTGTTTTTATTCATTGCTGTTGCTTGTTTTATTTATTGTTTTTATTCTTTGATTTTGTTGTTTCATTCACTTTTCCTTTTAATTGTTTTCTCTTATTATGATATGGATTTATTGCTTGTGTGAGTGTGTGTGTGTGTGTGTGTGTGAGAGAGAGTCAGTGAGCGAGTGTGTGTGTGTGTGAGAGAGAGAGAGTCAGTGAGTGTGTGATATTGAATGAGTCAGTGAGTGTGTGAGTGAGTGAGTATGTGTGTGTGAGTGTGTGTGTGTGTGTGAGAGAGAGAGAGTGAGAGTATGTGTCTTAAGTTAGTGAGAGAATGAGTGTGTGTGTGCGTGTGCGTGTGCGTGTGCGTGTGTGTGTGTGAGTGAGAGTGAGTCCATGTATTTGTGTGAAATTAATGACACATCAGTAACCATGGAATGATGTGCAGTGCATACAATATCTTCATGCAACTGAATTTAAATGATCATACTTATTACTTTATTGTACAATTTGTACTAAAATTTTATTTTGAAATACTAAATTTTCTCCATAAATCTCTGTATGAACAGTATAAACTGTAGTATGTTTTCCTTTTTTTTCTTTTCTCTCCATTCCCAAGTGTTTTTGAATGTTGAAGTGAAAATGGGAGTAGGAGAGTGAAGCATTTCAAAGCACACAGCGTTTTTGTTTGAGTATTCTTCAGCTGAATTATTGAGGCTAGTGCTTTAACACACAGACATCCCTAGAGAGATGCAAGCAAGTTAAGAGAGAGGAAAGCTCCACTTTATTCAGCTGGTCTTTTAGGTTTTTATTTATTTTCATCACAGTGATGAATCTGTTTTGAGCTCATTTGAGGTTGATTTACTGAGAGGAAGTAAGAATTGATGCCTTTTTGCATTGAAATCCCAGCTAACATTTTCTTTGATTTTCAGAAAATTTTATGATGCATTTTTTATGGTAAATACATAAAAAGATACAGCATTTCTTGGATGTCCCAAATACAGAAACAGCTCATGGGCAATCCTATTTTACTCAAGAAAGTTGTTCCGGCTCATTATTTCAGTTTTCTGCAAACGTGGTTTGTTGATGATCTCTGTGTGTTGGTGTGCCTTGGTGTGTTGTACTGGTCTCTGTGTGTTGGTGTGGATTGGTTTGTATATGGAGAAAATTTACAATGCATGAGTATAAAGTTAGTCAAAATCAATACACTACAATACCCAAACCTGTTCAAAATTCTGTTTCTGTATCTGCCTCAGGTCATGCAGAAGGAAACTTTACAATGCACTGTGTTTGTCATGCACCGCATGCATACTGCTGGCACTGAGTGCCTGTAAAAATGGCATTTCCTTTGTGAATGCCCCCGTCCATCAGCGGGGATCTGTCTGTGAGAACATGGGAGGAAATGGGTTGGTCTTAATATCTGACAAACTTTAAAATTAGAGCATGGGTCTAATGCCCCTAATTTCCTGGTCCCTTGGGATTAAATTTAATTAAAACAGTGAGGTGACACACATGCTGGCGTCTCTAACAGCAGAAACATTCCAGTAGGCATCCTTTGGCCCCAGGCTGAGGGGACATGGCACTGTTGTGCTGTCAGTGCTCTTACATTTCTGTACAGCACAAGTGCTGATATGGAACTCATCGATGATACTTTTCCTTAACCTCACAGCTGCCCTTTGGTAGAACTTTAACGCTACCTTTCTGAACAAGCTTTCTGCACAGCTGCAGAGCTGTGTTTCTGTGGGAGGCGGGTAATGATAACCTCTGAGGCGCTGTTCTCTGTGTGTTTGGGGTGTGTTTGTGGGGGGGGTGTTCTCTGTGTGTTTGGGGTGTGTTTGTGGGAAGGGGGCGTTCTCAGTGTGTTTGGGGTGTGTTTGTGGGGGGGTGTTCTCTGTGTGCTTGGGGTGTGTTTGTGGGGGGTGTTCTCTGTGTGTTTGGGGTGTGTTTGTGGTGGGGGGGGTTTTTTGGGGTTGTTGTGGGGGGGGGGGGGGGGGGGGGGTGGGGGTGTGGGGGGGGGGGGGGGGGGGTGTGGGGGTGGGGGGGGTGGTGGGTGGGGTGGGGTGGGGTGGGGGGGGGGGGGGTGTTGTTGGGGGCAGGCACAGCGGTGGTTTGTTGTGAGGCTGTTGTGAGAATGGCACAGTTATCCTCTCTCATGTATAATGCATGTACAGGAAGGCATTAGGAATGACAGGTGCACTGGAGAGTTCAATCTCCCTGATCTGAACAACACCGTCTGTGCAGGATGAGCTAAATGTCCTGTCCTCCTCATGCATTCTGACAGCCCTGTAGAACAGAAAAGTTTTGAGTTCCTCACCAGAGCTCTAACATAAACTGCAATGAACTACAGAACCCAGCATTCCCCAACAGAGCTCTAACACAAACTGCTATGAACTACAGAACCCAGCATTCCCCAACAGAGTTCTAACACAAACTGCTGTGAACTACAGAACCCAGCATTCCCCAACAGAGCTCTAACACACACTGCTGTGAACTACAGAACCCAGCATTCCCCAACAGAGCTCAAACACAAACTGCTGTGAACTACAGAACCCAGCATTCCCCAGCAGAGCTCTAACACACACTGCTGTGAACTACAGAACCCAGCATTCCCCAACAGAGCTCAAACACAAACTGCTGTGAACTACAGAACCCAGCATTCCCCAACAGAGCTCAAACACAAACTGCTGTGAACTACAGAACCCAGAATTCCCCAACAGAGCTCTAACACAAATTGCTGTGAACTACAGAACCCAGAATTCCCCAACAGAGTTCTAACACAAACTGCTGTGAACTACAGAACCCAGCATTCCCCAACAGAGCTCAAACACAAACTGCTGTGAACTACAGAACCCAGCATTCCCCAACAGAGCTCTAACACAAACTGCTGTGAACTACAGAACCCAGCATTCCCCAACAGAGCTCTAACACAAACTGCTGTGAACTACAGAACCCAGAATTCCCCAACAGAGTTCTAACACAAACTGCTGTGAACTACAGAACCCAGCATTCCCCAACAGAGTTCTAACACAAACTGCTGTGAACTACAGAACCCAGCATTCCCCAACAGAGCTTTAACACAAACTGCTGTGAACTACAGAACCCAGAATTCCCCAACAGAGTTCTAACACAAACTGCTGTGAACTACAGAACCCAGCATTCCCCAACAGAGTTCTAACACAAACTGCTGTGAACTACAGAACCCAGCATTCCCCAACAGAGCTTTAACACACACGGCTGTGAACTACTGAACATAGCATTCCCCAACAGAGCTCTAACATACACTGCTGTGAACTACAGAACCCAGCTTTCCCCAGCAGAGCTTTAACACACTGCTGTGAACTACAGAACCCAGCATTCCCCAACAGTGCTCAATCAAATGTTATCTGTTTTCAGACTGTAATTTGACATTTCCAACAGTTAGCTGAGTGATGATCTTGAAGGTCAGCCTAGATGCAGGCAGTCGTGTTTCCATTCCAGATATGAAATGAATGACATTAAAGGCAGATATTCAGGGCTGTTCAACCATAGGCTCCAGTTATCTCCTCAAATGTTTTCTTTCCACAAACATAAGTCCTCTGTATAACGGGCTTTTGCAAACAGGATTTTATTTGACCTACTCTTTGTTACTGATAGCAGAACAGCCCTCCTGGGTTCAGCCCTTTGAATTCTGACACACTGCGGTGTAATGCAGCTGTGCTCCTGTGCGGGTCTCAGGATGTTGTGCTACTCTCTCTCACACTATGTACCTCTATCTGCCTTCCCTCCTCCTCCTCCTCTGTCTCTGTCTCTGTCACTCCATCACCCTCCTCTCTCCCTGCTGCTGGTAGCTGTTAGATCTGGGCGTGGGTCTGAGGTCCCTGATCTCCCACCTGCCTCACCATCCTTTATCACTCTTTCCCTCTATCTTTCAGAAAACACGATCGGTCTTTTTTAGTGTCTGACCCAGTTCTGCTTTCTGCTTTCCATTCCTTTTCATCCTACTCATTCTGACTCACTTTCAGCCTGCCAAGTTCCTTGCTCTCTCTTCCCTCGCTCTCTCTCTCCCTACATCTCTAACCCCCCCGCCCCCCGCCCCCCCTCTGAGACGGTGCTTGGAGCAGCCTCATGTCATAGTCGAGCCCAGGCCTGACTCAGAGCTGCACATGGGCTCTTGCTGCAGATGCAGCACCAATCACACACTGCCTGCACCGTCAGGATGGACAGGATGTGTTCTGTGTATCTGCATGTGCCTGGCTGGCCAGGAGTGGGCGCTAGGGAGCGATGACACTAACAAACCTGACTGACTGAAGCGCAGTGTTTCCCGCCAAGCTGGGCCCATTATGGCCTCATCAGTGCGGTCTTCTGGGCCCGTTACAGCCTCGTCAGTGTGGTCCTCTGGGCCCGTTACAGCCTCGTCAGTGTGGTCCTCTGGGCCTGTTATGGCCTCGTCAGTGTGGTTCTCTGGGTCCGTTACGGCCTCGTCAGTGCAGCCCTCTGCGCCTGTTATGGCCTTGTCAGCGCGAACAAGCTCACCAAATGAATGTCTGACCATGCCAGCCGCCTGCAGGCTAGCGTTTTTCTTGTTCTGTAGCTAAATGACAAGCCTGGATGGACTGAATGACCTCGTTACGTATTCATGTTCATCCCGTTTTCCTTTCTCTCTCTCCTCTCTGTTTCACCCTCCCTTTCGCTTCTCTGTTTCGTTCTACAAGGAAGTCTGCAGATAGCAGCTTGACTCACAGCAAATTTAATAAATGTTTGAAAAATTATCCCCATAATTGTGGAACACTTCTGTGGTGATGAGTCACTCAGCTTTTGAGTGGACTGAGCTGGGTTTGAATTGCCAGAGACGCATCCGGCTGCAGAGGGTGAGGTGTGACAGACGGAGCACCGTCAGGCAGCTTTGGGAGGGGGCACTGACGTGAGCTCTCCACACGTTCGCTCTCAGTGTTAGTGTGTGTGAACACCCCAGAGATCACTCTCCGTGTGTGTGCACCCAGGAGTGCTGGGATCACACTGAGGGCTTGTTTGCAGCGGTGGAAATTTGTCACTTGATATGAGGCTAAGGTGAGAGTGACATGAGCAATTAGCAATCTCTATAGCTTTCACACTGTTGTGGAAGATGCAGACACTGTAGCGTTTGCCCTGCCGTTCGGAGATGATTCAGCAGGTGAAGGCGGGGCCAGTCTGAGTCACATGCCTGCTGTAGGCTGTAATAGAGAGCATGTATTTGGGGAGATTGGGTTTGTGCCACTGTGCTCGGGGGATATGCTTCATAAATCCCTCATATCTGCCTCTGGGGGTGTCATGGAATGTCTTAAATCTCGATCCTTCTGTTCACTCTATGAAAAGCTCTCTTGTTGCGAGAGTTCTTTTTCAGCTGGCTTCAAAAGCAAGCTACATTAAGGTTTTTTTAGCACATTTTTGCTGATGTAAAGGAGCCCTAAGTGCCAGCCTGGGAGTTTTCCTCTAAGGCATTCTGGCATACCAGCCCTGTCCCTCAGCCATGGGCCTGGACAACCCACTGCAGCCGTGAAAGATGCCCTGACCAATCACACGCACTTAGTGAAAGATGTCCCTAACCAATCACACGCACTTAGTGAAAGATGTCCCTAACCAATCACACGCACTTAGTGAAAGATGTCCCTGACCAATCACACGCACTTAGTGAAAGATGTCCCTGACCAATCACACGCACTTCAGCAAGCATCAGGTACAGAGCTGGGTTAATCCCAGGTGCACTGAGGCACCCAGGTTTATTTTTCATCCTGAAACACTACAGGAGAGGGTGAGTCATGTCCTCAGGTGGGGGGTTTGTGAGAGAAAGAGGTGGGTTAGTGGAACTCACATGGTCTTGCTTACAGTGGTATAAAGTTGAGCACCACAGCCAAACCCATCCCAAATCCCATTCAGTTGCATCACATTTATGTCATCCACATAGCATCTAAAGCAACTCAAAAAGCACTTTCTCACACACTATAATGTAATACAGCGGCATGTTTGTGAGCTGCCCTGCAACCTCAGAGCTGTACAGTAGCATAACTTTATTTTTTCATGAGGAGCTTCAGGAATTAAAAATTAGAAGCTTGTCGTAATTAGTCTGAAATGAATGCAGTGAATATCATGTTGTGCTGAGTGTTGAGTGCAGTGAATAGCATGTTGTGCTGAGTGTTGAGTGCAGTGAATAGCATGTTGTGCTGAGTGTTGAGTGCAGTGAATAGCATGTTGTGCTGAGTGTTTAGTGCTGTGAATAGCATGTTGTGCAGAGTGTTGAGTGCAGTGAATAGCATGTTGTGCTGAGTGTTTAGTGCTGTGAATAGCATGTTGTGTTGAGTGCAGTGAATAGCATGTTGTGCTGAGTGTTTAGTGCTGTGAATAGCATGTTGTGCTGAGTGTTTAGTGCTGTGAATAGCATGTTGTGCTGAGTGTTTAGTGCTGTGAATAGCATGTTGTGCAGAGTGTTGAGTGTAGTGAATAGCATGTTGTGCTGAGTGTTGAGTGCAGTGAATATCATGTGTTGAGTGCAGTGAATAGCATGTTGTGCTGAGTGTTTAGTGCTGTGAATAGCATGTTGTGCTGAGTGTTGAGTGCAGTGAATATCGTGTTGTTCTGAGTGTTGTCACTGGACAGGGCTGACAGGGACTGATGTCCTGTTTGGTACAGGGAAAATGAAAGTGTGACGACGCATAGAGAGTGATCTATCTTTCAAAGAGACACATCCAGAACGTTCCCCTGCTCTTTATTCATTTATTCATTCAGAGGGCAGCACCAAGCGGCCATCCTCACCTTTTTTGATGTAATTAATCTCAAGGACAACTATAGGAAAATCAGCCAGGCAGCTAAACCTGCTCCTCATCACAACCAGGCAGCTAAACCTGCTCCCTTATCACAGCCAGGCAGCTAAACCTGCTCCCTTATCACAGCCAGGCAGCTAAACCTGCTCCCCATCACAGCCAGGCAGCTAAACCTGCTCCCCCATCACAGCCAGGCAGCTAAACCTGCTCCCTTATCACAGCCAGGCAGATAAACCTGCTCCCCCATCACAGCCAGGCAGCTAAACCTGCTCCCCCATCACAGCCAGGCAGCTAAACCTGCTCCCCATCACAGCCAGGCAGCTAAACCTGCTCCCCCATCACAGCCAGGCAGCTAAACCTGCTCCCCATCACAGCCAGGCAGCTAAACCTGCTCCCCCATCACAGCCAGGCAGCTAAACCTGCTCCCCCATCACAGCCAGGCAGCTAAACCTGCTCCCCCATCACAGCCAGGCAGCTAAACCTGCTCCCCCATCACAGCCAGGCAGCTAAACCTGCTCCCCCATCACAGCCAGGCAGCTAAACCTGCTCCCCATCACAGCCAGGCAGCTAAACCTGCTCCCCCATCAGAACCAGGCAGCTAAACCTGCTCCCCCATCACAGACATGAAACCACCGACACCGTCGTTCCAGACTCAATGTCACCTCCACCTTGATGCTGGCCAGATGTCCACCTAACCACATCAAACCCACCTCATTCCCCTCATCTGTTCATGGCTGTGCTGTAATGCCATTAGTGATGTGTCTCATTCACAGACGCACACCAGCGCATAGGGGGCTGTGCTGTAATGCCATTAGTGATGTGTCTCATTCACAGACACACACCAGCGCATAGGGGGCTGTGCTGTAATGCCATTAGTGATGTGTCTCATTCACAGACACACACCAGCGCATAGGGGGCTGTGCTGTAATGCCATTAGTGATGTGTCTCATTCACAGACACACACCAGCGCATAGGGGGCTGTGCTGTAATGCCATTAGTGATGTGTCTCATTCACAGATGCACACCAGCGCATAGGGGGCTGTGCTGTAATGCCATTAGTGATGTGTCTCATTCACAGACGCACACCAGCGCATAGGGGGCTGTGCTTTAATGCCATTAGTGATGTGTCTCATTCACAGACACACACCAGCACATAGGGGGCTGTGCTGTAATGCCATTAGTGATGTGTCTCATTCACAGACACACACCAGCGCATAGGGCTGCTCATGCTGCAAATGCTCTTGCGCTTTGTACCGAGAGAAAAACTCCACCCACCTCATGTTTATTTAATGATGATGTGGCTTCGGCTCTATGCAGGCGCAAGGTGACAGTAACATGGCTACAATGGTTACATTCCAGCCTGCTGTAAAATAAGCCCAACCCCCAGGGATTTCACATAAATCACACACCACTTATTCAGTTCCATACTGAAATATGAACATTGTTGTTTTTGTATCGTTAATTTATGAAGTTTATTCGGTAATTTCTTATCATCGTAGCCCTTTCCCCCTGTGCTGCTGGAGTTCTGTTTTAGTGCTGCCTAATTTCCCTGCCCACAGCCTGTGACTCACTGTTAAAACCATAAAGCCTTACATTACATGACCAGCTGTTAAGCTTTACATTCCCTATTGCTGTGATACAAAGGATTTCATTTCCAGGACCTTCATGTGCTAGGACTTCATTACATGCTGATTTTGAAGTGAAAATCCCTCCATGACAAAAGGAGGTTTATTGTCAGACATGACCAGAGCGGTTTTTACAGAGTTATATTTTTCTGTCAGTCTGAACTGAACAGGGAGGATTTTACAGTGCTGTTCTTTTCAGGGAAGCTGATCTTAACAGAGGGGTTTACAGTGTTTTGTTACAGTGTTGCATTATAGTGTTGTTTTCTAGTGTTTTTTGTTTCAGACTGGCTGATCTGAAAGGAGAGGGTTGTACAGTGTCTTTTTCCAGTGTTGTGTTACAGTGTTGCATGTTTCTGGCAGGCTAATTTGTACAGAAAGGCTTTTACAGTGTTGATTTATTGTGTTGTATAACAGTGTTAGAGTGTTGCTTCAGGCTGGCTATCAGAGATACATGCCTCTGTTGAATTTGGTCTGTGACTCAGCTCTGATTGATATAAAACATGTTTCATGATGCTTGAGAGGTTGGGATTCTCTCATGATCTGTCTGACTGGTTATATTGATTTCAGTGTGAAAATCAATGCAACAAATCCCATTTCAAGATATATTAACAAGCAGACCAGAAGTGCCAATTCTAACTGGCCACCTTTCAGAGTGTAAAATGAATAACACTGAATTATTCTTTTATTGTAGTCTTAATTACACCAGGATACACTCTTAATGTGATGTTAATGGGACTTTGCTTATGCTGTTATTGGAATTTTTTATTGATTTGAAGCATTGTTTACTGTAACTCTCAAATTAATGCAGATTGAAAGTTTTATGTTTACATAACATTTATCTCCTCACATAAAATATTCATAAAATATTTTTAGAAACATGAAATGAGAAGCTGCTATTGTACTACAAGTCTTATTCACATTGAATAAACTTTATTGGCCAAAGAAACATGAAACATTGACGGTATGATGTTTCACTGTAATATTAGAACAATATGATGGTGCAGGTTTATATTCATATTTATGTAATGAAAAATATGCAATCCAGACAAAATGTAGGGTACCTGCACCCATTAAGCCATGTGCCCTTTCAACCCACTTTCAATTTTGAAGTGAAATAAAAAAAGAGAGAACAATGTTTTGCCGTACTCATTATTTTAAACAATCCAGCAATTTGTTAATTCCATATTATTTTTTATTGCACACCAATCATATTTTCCAGTGTTGAGTTAGCCCTGCCCCTGTGCATGCAGTCTCAGGGGACCTCACACAAAGTCACCAAAAAACTTTTTTGTTTTTCGGGACCCCTTAGATATCATCACTTTTCTGCTATTTTCAGACACTTCTTCAATAAGTACATTTACATTATGTAAAATGAGAGATAAATGTTTTGACTTTTGTGTGTTAAGAAATGGTACTTTGTCATTTTATGCTGTTTTCCTTCATATGGAAAGATGAGTTTTATGAGCTGGTGCAGAGAGCTAATCTCAAGGTCAAACTATTAGCTTCATTGAGAGATAAACTGCCAAAGAACTGAGCATGTCAAGTACGTACATGTATTCTGTACATGTATGTTTTCTGATTCATTTTACATTAGTCTACAAATAAATACTTCATTAATTGTTTTGGAGAACTGAATATTTTCAAAAATTAGCTTTTATTTATTTATTGTTTTTGGTGGGCTTAAATGGTACAGCACTATAAAAAGCATGATAACTAGAGCCAACACAAGCTAACTTTGAATGAGAATAACTTAATATCTCTGCATGTGGGCAAAATAATAATTATGCTGCTTAGTCCATATTATATTTAGGCTCCGTGCATGGTTTTGTAAACATCTTTCATTTAGAAAGGGCCACATTGCCTTTTTTTCACCATTAGTCACCGTGGAACCATTTAAGCCCAGTATGCTCCATTTAAACCCACCTCAATGTGTTTCAGTGAGGACTCCCTCTAATTGTGAACTTAGATCAATTTTCACTGTAGTCTTGTCTGAAACTGTTTGATTACAATTCTTTGTATTCTTTTACCTTACTGACCTAACCTGCAACTATATTTAGATAGGCCTATGTACATTACAGACTACACACTGTTTAGCTGCTGTTGTTTATATGAATCAAGATTCCAGGGGCGTGGCTGTTCAGACATTGGTCAGATTCTCAAAAGCGCGTGGCTGTTCAGACATTGGTCAGATTCTCAAAAGGATGTGGCTGTTCAGACATTGGTCAGATTCTCAAAAGGATGTGGCTGTTCAGACATTGGTCAGATTCTCAAAAGGGCGTGGCTGTTCAGACATTGGTCAGATTCTCAAAAGGATGTGGCTGTTCAGACATTGGACAGATTCTCAGAAAGCAGTTGATGGAAGTGTGATGCATTTGGCACACCTCCAATTCCCTGTGATTGGTCAGGGAATAGTGGGAGGTTTTAAAGCTCTGGATGTCTCCAGGCTTTCACTGCAGAGGAATGTATTAGCCTAGCTCAAAAGGCTAATGCTGCTGCCTAATCAAGCTAGCCTGCTCACCAACGCAGGTCACTGTGCAATTTACTGGTTATGAAGGATTCTTATGGCAGTTACTCAGCTCTATAACCTTATCATTATTCAGTTCTCTCCTATCCTGAAATGGCCACAGTGCTGCCTCAGTTGATACTGCATATTATCATGTGATAAAGAGTGTGTGTGCTGTGAGACGGTGAGTGTGAGTGTTTTGTAGGCAGGAAGTGACAGTGGAATTTATCCTGTTATTTATTTATTTACTGTCCAGTGATTCAGCTGTCTGCATTCAGTGATTACCAACATATGTGAGTGATATCTGTATTTATCATATGACACTGTGTGTAGAAGTCTATGATGGTGTGAATTCACACAGGTTGTCATGTGTTTGTGCTTATATGATGCAATAATGAATGAGTTACATTAACATGATGATAATAACCTTGTTTCTGGCTGAAAAAAATAGATATCATCTGCTTTTTTTCTGTTCTCTGAGTGTGTAACTGCTGTGATTTTGTCCCAGAGTGATGACACTCTGGCTGTGGCCTGTTTCTCCTGTGGTGATTGGTCCTGTGTGTGAGTTGGATTCCTTAACTGGATGATGTCATCAGACTGGGACGGCCGGGAGTGGACTGCTACTGCCAGCATGAGAGTGGGGCCGCTGTCCTGCAGCTGCAGTTTCTCATTAACGAGGTGAGAGCGCCCCCTGTAGGCACTTTGCCACACTGCCCCGCAGGGGCATCCATACCACTTACCCACATTAAAATTGAATCCATTTTATTCTCTCAAAATACTCAAAACATTTTACACAAATCCGCTGTCTGGAGAATTAGAGAGAGGAGTTAGACAGAAAAATGTCCATTGTTACATGAACTCTAACTGAGCATTTTGTCCTACTCTTACAGAGAATAGGCTCATATGAGCTGTCTTACAGTTAAAATAAAACAGAACAGTTTGCAGGTAGGTTTTGCAGACCTATAATGACAACCGTAAATCAAGACCATACTTTAACAAATTGTCCTAAAGGACAGAAGACCCATGGAAGTGAGACTCCAAAACTGCAGAGGGCAGTGTGTATTCATGACTGATGTGAAAGCTGTTCATCTGCTGTTCACCAAGATGTACTGATGGGAGGTTAACGTTTACATCAAACATGGATGGAGCTACCAGTCACTTACTGATATGACTGGCCATTGTGCTTTGTCATGAAAAGCAAAGGCTTTAGATTGGTTGAAACAAGTGAATGTTTGGCAGCTCAGTGTAGCTCCACCTGATATGAACATGAGAACAGACACAAACACTGTAACACCATTAAAACAAAGGAGTGCTGTAATCAAATGTGAACATGCACTGCGTAACGGTAGATCAAACGTGAATGTGCACTGTGTAACAGTAGAGCTAGCTTGAATGTGAACTGTGTAACAGTAGAGTGAACGTGCACTGCATAATGGTAGAGCAAATATGAACGAGCACTGCGTAACGCTAGAGCAAATGTGAACGAGCACTGCGTAACACTAGAGCCAATGTGAACGAGCACTGCGTAACACTAGAGCCGATGTGAACGAGCACTGCGTAACACTAGAGCCGATGTGAACGAGCACTGCGTAACACTAGAGCCGATGTGAACGAGCACTGCGTAACACTAAAGCAAATGTGAACGAGCACTGCGTAACACTAAAGCAAAAGCTAGAGCAGACACTGTAGTATGTTATTGCAGGGCCTCTGCTAGGTGTGGGATAACTGTTTTGTTGATGTGGAGAGAGATCACTCATCCACCTGTTTGAGAGCTGCCAGACGCTCATGCCAAAAGGTAGCACAGTGCATGCTAATTAATGTGACACTAATGTGCGACATGGCACCATTTTAGGAACCTTCAGCTGCAAACACGCAATTCATCTGCAAAGCACTGTGGGTACAGGAAAAAAGCTATTGAAATATGGAAATTTGGGCCTGTGTATCAGAGAGACAGCTGGGTGTGAGCCAATCAGCTGCTGGACTCTTTTATTCCAAGCAGATGAAATGTGATTCATTATAGAGCTGATTGTTTCTGCGTTTTCATCAGTTTATTCTTTTTGTTTTAGAAATGCATTTAGAAATTCGTTTCCAGGTGGTTTGAAATTATTTATATTCTTTGGAAGGAAATGGCAAACAGTCTGTGTTTGGCAAAGAGGTTTTCTACATGATGGTAGCAAAAACAGTTCATGTATGCTGTTTTGCATGTTTTAATTTGACTACATTATCTAAGGAGTTTGCACGTTTGCATGGTGGAGTAAATTGGACCCTTGACCGCTGTCATTATGCCATCTCTGTCCAACACACCCGGCTGTTCAGCATGGTGCTGACCTGCCTGTGGTGCGTCCAGCATCATACGCACAGTTCAGCTGATTGGACCCACAGCTGCTCCAGGAAATACAGTGTTTACCACCTTCACACAGAAACGGCCTGTACGTCTCCCAGCCTGTCAGGCCCAGACAGCAGATCTGCTCTGTAGGGGGAAGTTTAATAAGCTGTGGTCCGCAGGCGTCGTCACAGCCAGGCGTCGTCACAGCCAGGCCCCGGAGCTCTTCAGAGTGCCAGACTGGTTCAGCCTTCCTGCGTGTCCCTGATCCTCTGACAACTCATCACATCTCTTTAGAGAATTAAAGTGTTAACATGTAGGAAGCAGGAGCGGGTCAAAGCCACGTCCCTCTCTGTGTGTGAGGCAGTGAAACGGAGCGGGTCAAAGCCACGTCCTCTTCTGTGTGTGAGGCAGTGAAACGGAGCGGGTCAAAGCCACGTCCTCCTCTGTGTGTGAGGCAGTGAAACAGAGCGGGTCAAAGCCACGTCCCTCTCTGTGTGTGAGGCAGTGAAACGGAGCGAGTCAAAGCCACATCCCTCTCTGTGTGTGAGGCAGTGAAACGGAGCGGGTCAAAGCCACGTGCCCCTCTGTGTGTGAGGCAGTGAAATGGAGCGGGTCAAAGCCACGTCCCTCTCTGTGTGTGAGGCAGTGAAACGGAGCGGGTCAAAGCCACGTCCCTCTCTGTGTGTGAGGCAGTGAAGCGGAGCGGGTCAAAGCCACGTCTCCCTCTGTGTGTGAGGCAGTGAAACGGAGCGGGTCAAAGCCACGTCCTCCTCTGTGTGTGTGGCAGTGAAACGGAGCGGGTCAAAGCCACGTCCTCCTCTGTGTGTGAGGCAGTGAAACGGAGCGGGTCAAAGCCACGTCCTCTTCTGTGTGTGAGGCAGTGAAACGGAGCGGGTCAAAGCCACGTCCTCCTCTGTGTGTGAGGCAGTGAAACGGAGCGGGTCAAAGCCACGTCCTCTTCTGTGTGTGAGGCAGTGAAACGGAGCGGGTCAAAGCCACGTCCTCCTCTGTGTGTGAGGCAGTGAAACAGAGCGGGTCAAAGCCACGTCCCTCTCTGTGTGTGAGGCAGTGAAACGGAGCGGGTCAAAGCCACGTGCCCCTCTGTGTGTGAGGCAGTGAAACGGAGCGGGTCAAAGCCACGTGCCCCTCTGTGTGTGTGGCAGTGAAACGGAGCGGGTCAAAGCCACGTGCCCCTCTGTGTGTGTGGCAGTGAAACGGAGCGGGTCAAAGCCATGTGCCCCTCTGTGTGTGTGGCAGTGAAACGGAGCGGGTCAAAGCCACGTGCAGTGTGCAGTGTGGGTCTGATGGTGAGGCTGAGGCGGAGGGTGCTGAATACAGACTGCAGCTGGAACCCCCCCAACCCCCCCCCTCCAGTGCTGAATACAGACTGCTGCTGTCAAGTACCACTGTGTTAACCCTAACCCTAACCCAAGCCAAGGGAGACCTGGCTGAGAACTCCAAAGCATTTTTCACAGGCGTTTCAGCCACTGTACTTGGTTTTTACTTGATTTTTAGTATATGCTGAGCTTGTTGTATACTGTTAGTCACAGGTATTTTGGTAGACGTTATATGTCTGTGTGTATGTGAGAGTGTGTGTGTGAGAGAGAGAGAGTGCGTGTGTGTGTGTGTATGTATGTGAGTGTGTGTGTGACAGTGTGTTAGAGTGTGTGTGTGTGAGAGAGAGATAGAGAGAGAGAAGAGAGAGTGTGAGTGTCACACACTCACATCAACGGATACGAACTAACAAATTCCGCCGGATTTATCAAACACGCGTAAACACAGCGTTTGTTCGTATTCCATGCGTATGTTGATAAATACCAAGCAATCGTAAATTTGAAGCGCGTTCCCAGAATTTAAATTAGCATAAATTGATGCCCCTGAAATACCAAACAAGGAACTTCAACGCAATCCAAAGAGATGGCAGAGAAAAGGTCAAAGGAAAAAAAAAAAACGTTTCTGAAGCGGCGACTGAAGTTTTGTTAATGGAAGTACAATCCAACAAAACTTTGTTCAGGAGTGTAAGTAGTGGAGTGTCAGGGCCGGAGAATACCAACTGGCAAGAAATAACTGTTGCAGTAAATTTGGTGTCAAAAGTTCCACTTACGCTGCAACAGGTTAAAGGAAATGGTTCGACACGAGACTGGAGGCGAATTATTGGAGAGACATCTTTGGCTGTAATTATCATGGAGGGTGACAGCGATCTGTTTTCGCTTGTCTTGGATCAATCACCCTCCAACTCTGAAGGTAAGTTTTTGTATACCAGCCTTATCGTTGCCATAAATCCCGGGGTGCAGCTGCCACCAGGCCCGCGAGGAGGGGCATGGCTGGTCGAAGTGGTAATGACACATGCAATACATCATTGGGACTGTCATGTTTTCCCAAAATCAACTTGGAACGAATCCAAAGTAAAATAATTTGGTTATTACTACTATTCGGTTATTAAGTTAGAACTATTACGTTAATAGGATCCTCAATAAAAGTATGCTTCTTCTACTCTTCAGTGTCCTTTCTTTTTCAAACGCAGACTCTAACGTCATTTTATCTTGTATAAAATAGTGACAACAATTGTAATATTTAGATTTATTTTTCAAAGACAGGAGGAAATTAGATTGCAAATTCCTACACAGTATAGGCCTATGGCCCAGTCAGTTGGGTATATTAGTCTAATGACATTAGAACGTATGTTTATTTAATAAGAACGTAACCGTATTGTGACAGTCCTATTTCTGCCCTGTTTCGCTGCCTGTTGACCGTTTAAGTTTGTCATAGAGCTAATAGAGCGAGGTCAGCCATAGAATACCTTGGCAATGGCTTCTGCTTTTTATTTATAGAAAACGTCGTCCACGTGTTTTATGGAATTCATGTGAAATTCCAAATAAGACTTAATTTGATTAATCAGGATTCCACAAATGAAGCATCGCCTGTTTTAATGTTGAATCCAGTAGTGATTTTATATAGCAATTTGAACCGTTACAATATTACTGTATTACTACCAAATAATTTTCTACTCATTTTTAACCTAATAAAAGGTGAGTGAATGGAATAATAAAAGCAAAAACACGCTTTTCACAGCCGTGCTTTTCTATTTACGCACACGATACGAGCAGTTTAGAGCACTCATGAAATTTCTTCTGATCCCACGAACAAACTGATACACAAAAACTTTGATAAATCTCCAATTTTTGCGTAAATGCATTTAGGAACTATTTTTCGATCAAATTCGTTCGGCTCACGTTTGAGAAATGAGGCCCAGTGTATGTGTTTGTGCGTGTGTATGTGAGAATGTGCGTGCGCGTGTGTGACTAAGGACAGTAAAAGTTACTCTCGCAGTGCGCAGTGACCCAGGGGAAATGATGCTCCTGTAGAGATCAGATTATGTGCTGTGTCGCGGTCCTCTAGCTCCTCATGGAGGTTTGCAATTAGATCAGTGTTCTGAGTCAATCAAATCTGACATGGGTTTACTGAGCATGTCCGAGTTAATGCTGCAGACCGGGGCCGCTGCCCCATGCAGACCACAGGAGGCGACAGCCACATTAACAGAGCAAAAATTCAATTATCTCTTTCCCTTTCTCACAGTTACTCACCCAGATTGTCTGTCTGCAATATTGACCACAAAGACAGCTGATCTGAATTATGATCAGAGGTGATAGTCTGATATGCACAGAGAAGCACAAGGGTCATGTCCAACATCACAGTAAATAATCTTATTTCCCCTTCCTCAAAACTGAAGTCAGAATAACTAAAATAAATTATGGTTGTTTTCCAAGTAGAAACACACAATCATAGATATATAATGTGTTTAAATGTGCACTATGATGTTTTGCAGTGTAGTTGACATTATATTTCTGTGTCCTCCATATATCTCCTTTAGGGGGCGCTAGTAACAGCCTGTGCAGACGACACCCTCCATCTGTGGAACCTGCGGCAGAAACGACCGGCAATCCTGCACTCTCTCAAATTCAACAGAGAGCGGTACGTACTCACTCACACACACACACACTCACACACACACACACACACTCAAAAGTATGTCCGTGTAGGAGCTGGGTGGATGGTGTTGTGTGGTGTTCCCGTGGGGGCTGAGCTGGGTGGATGGTGTTGTGTGGTGTTCCCGTGGGGGCTGAGCTGGGTGGATGGTGTTGTGTGGTGTTCCCGTGGGGGCTGAGCTGGGTGGATGGTGTTGTGTGGTGTTCCCGTGGGGGCTGAGCTGGGTGGATGGTGTTGTGTGGTGTTCCCGTGGGGGCTGAGCTGGGTGGATGGTGTTGTGTGGTGTTCCCGTGGGGGCTGAGCTGGGTGGATGGTGTTGTGTGGTGTTCCCGTGGGGGCTGAGCTGGGTGGATGGTGTTGTGTGGTGTTCCCGTGGGGGCTGAGCTGGGTGGATGGTGTTGTGTGGTGTTCCCGTGGGGGCTGAGCTGGGTGGATGGTGTTGTGTGGTGTTCCCGTGGGGGCTGAGCTGGGTGGATGGTGTTGTGTGGTGTTCCCGTGGGGGCTGAGCTGGGTGGATGGTGTTGTGTGGTGTTCCCGTGGGGGCTGAGCTGGGTGGATGGTGTTGTGTGGTGTTCCCGTGGGGGCTGAGCTGGGTGGATGGTGTTGTGTGGTGTTCCCGTGGGGGCTGAGCTGGGTGGATGGTGTTGTGTGGTGTTCCCGTGGGGGCTGAGCTGGGTGGATGGTGTTGTGTGGTGTTCCCGTGGGGGCTGAGCTGGGTGGATGGTGTTGTGTGGTGTTCCCGTGGGGGCTGAGCTGGGTGGATGGTGTTGTGTGGTGTTCCCGTGGGGGCTGAGCTGGGTGGATGGTGTTGTGTGGTGTTCCCGTGGGGGCTGAGCTGGGTGGATGGTGTTGTGTGGTGTTCACGTGGGGGCTGAGCTGGGTGGATGGTGTTGTGTGGTGTTCCCATTGGGGCTGAAGCTGTGCTGCTTCAGAGTATCACACACTCCAGCTTCAGCTGGTCGTTCATTTTAATGTAGGCGCAGTGTTGGTGCATTCAGGTGTTAAAAAGAAGCCGTGCAGCTTTATAAACTTCCTGAGAGGAGAGAGGCCAAGCAAGAATTTCACCTTGGAAGAACTGAACTGAATAAATGAATGGCTGGAATTTAAACTTTCTGAACAGATTCAACTTCTTTATTGAACCTTGCACTTTCTACTGCAAGTTTTTTATTTTAGTTACTATTAGTTTTTTGCACAGGTTGCTGTCCATTTTCCCTGATTGAAATTCAAGGTTTTGCAGTTCAAATGTCTTCCTCTGTCACAATGTGCCCTTTCAGGAGAAAACTCAAAAATCAAACCTTGAAATTTGATGTGTTATACAGTTACTGAGTGCAGTCATCAACAGTGATTATTCTTTTTAAACTGTGAAATGAAGCCATTATTGCTTTGATCAGAAGACCACAGAGTCCCTCAGACACCCTTTACATGCTCCTGTCTTGACTTTTATATCTCTGTGATGTTCAGGAGAAGAGAATGAAGAAAAGAATCATTTCTGTGTTCCTTGATATCGTGCTGTTCATTGTGAGTTCTAAATTGATAAGTGGTTTCTGTCTGTTCAGTTTCTACAAGTTAGGTTTCAATTTATACTTATTGAATTATAAAGTAGTGCCCCTAATGCACCTTGTGTTGGAGGCAGCTCCCACAATGCACCTTGTGTTGGAGGCAGCTCCCACAATGCACCTTGTGGTTGGAGCCAACAGGGATTCCACATGTTGACTGCTAGATCAGCTTGACTTGTGTGTTTCCATTTGTTTATTTGCTTATGTGTGATGTGCAGTATGAATGTGAGTGAGTATGTGCATGCATGAATGTGTGTGTGAGTGTGTATGCATGGATGAACCCACAGGCAGACCATTTCAAATGAACTGAGTGAGTATGTGCATGCATGAATGTGTGTGTGAGTGTGTATGCATGGATGAACCCACAGGCAGACCATTTCAAATGAACTGAGTGAGTATGTGCATGCATGAATGTGTGTGTGAGTGTGTATGCATGGATGAACTCACAGGCAGACCATTTCAAATGAACCAAACAAAGCAATTAATCTAATTTTGTTCCATTCCTAGTAAAGCATGGCAATTTACCTAAAAGGTAGGGTCCCATTTCACTCAGCAAATGGGTATAATATACATGACACTAGAACACCAGCATTTTGTTTGTGTTTGGCAGTTTAAATAGGACGTGATGACAGTTTTATGTACTTGGGCTCCTTGCTAAGTGGCTGGGGTCCTGCTGAGTGAAGGCCTTCAGTGTGTATATTTTCAGAGGAGGGTTAGAGATCCGATGGTGCCAAAGTGGCTGAAATGTTTTAAAAGCTCAAGCGATCAAAGTGACGGCTTCTGCCCTCACATCCTCTCATGACCAACACAGTAACCATGAATCTGCTTCCCTCCTCTCTCACTGGCATATTTTACTCCTCTTTTTGTGTGTGTTTGTGCTTGTGCGTGTGTGTGTGAGTGTGTACGGTGCGTGAGGGACAGGCACACACACACACCGAGCGTCCAGCCCCCAGCAAACGCGCTCACTGTTGGGGGAAATGTTCCTCTCAGCAGACAGTTTTCCTGGTGCGACTGATGAAAGGTGTGTTTTTGAGAGTTCTGTGTTTTCTCTGTTCTTCAAAGCCTGGCTGTGATCCACGTCTCTCCTGACCTGATACTGCACCCCCAGCGTGGAGTGCCCCAGCCCTGCTATGAGCTCCATCGGTCTTGCAGCTCATTTTTCTGATGGGCTGATAAACCGTGGCATGAGTAATGACCTATTGGCTCTTTAACCCCGCTGTCCTGGTCAGCAGGTCTGCCTCTCTGCATTTGGCCATGTGATCTTCCCCATGCTTCTGACTGGGTAAAGAGTCTCTCTCCTTTCCCCATCCACTTTGTCACTGTAAAACAGAACTGAGGGCTACACTGGCCCACCTGGTTAGATAAAGGTGAATTAACCCACTAGAGACGGCAAGTCCAGCAGCTGAGCACATTAATTGTGTCCAGCTGCACAGCTGGAGCAGTCAGATCACAAGCACCTGATAGGTTGAAAGAGCTGCTTCTGATCCTTCACATTAAGTGTAGGGTGTAAGCTTTCAGAGACTCAAACAGCAAAGAGAGTCGAGACTGTGGCTCCACCAATCCCAGTATACATTAACAACGAGCACAGCAACGCCAGCAGTGATAGAGGCATTCCTCTTCCTGGATACCCACAGTATGTAAACATCTGCCTATAAGTCCTGGAAGTAGTATCTACCTGTTGCTGTTGGTTGTTGTATGTAGTGTGTGATTGGTGGATGTTCTCTCTCTTTTGAATGTTTGCTGGCGTTGAGTGGGTTTGCTGTGTTTTACTCTGGCCAGGTTCGCTCTGTGCTCATTCAGCCCCAGGGTCCATTGCGCCGCTCTGCATTCCCAGTGCCAGCTCCTGTCCTGCTGCGTAATCTTTCATTTATCATCAGAGCTGTTTGTTCATCTTCAACAGATAGCTAGCCAACCAGTGGCTGACTTCCAGAAGGTCACCTTTCGGAGGACTGTAGCTTTTCCTCTTCCCTGTGTTTCAGTGTGCTTGTCCTGAAGCAGCCGTGTGGCCGTAGCCCCCCGTGCCGGTGACCAGCCTTCCTCACTGTGTCTCTGCGCTGCAGAAAGGCAGACTGCCATGCTGAAACAGGCATCTGAAGCTGAAGGAGAGGCCATTGCTAATAGGCTGGAACTGATGCTGTGTCGAGGTGTAATGGCCTGTCTCAGCCTCTCGGAGGATCTCATCCACACGCCCCTGTAATTATTACACTCCCCGCCCAAAGTCTCAGGCAGTGCAGTGGAGTCTCATTTTTTTGGGGATATTGGAGACAAACAAATTCTTCCTATGACATCTGAGTACCTGCTTTTAAACATTTGCAAATACAATGTTTCTGTACTACTGAATATGTACCAAGTCAAGAACACTGAGTGTGTATCCCACAGGTAAGCACAGGTGAAAGGCACTCAGATAGGTGCTCTCTGTGTCTGAAACTGTACGCAGCAACTTGTGATCGTACCTGATATTGGTATCTGGACAGGCCCAGTGTTCGTGTATGTACAGACACAGGTAACATGATTTGTGCCTGTGAATGAGCGTACTGTGACATTAGCCGTGTCCAAGGCAAAGTGCCACATTTTTCAATTTGGAGTGCAATACACAGATCAAAATGTCCTACCTGCCTGCCAAAACAAGATGTTATCGATTGCTTTAACATGAGCAAAATCCTCCAGAACGCATCCAGAGGAAAGCTGAAGTGTTTGAGCATGGTGTGTTTCTAATCGATGGCGTTCCAGCCGGAACTGCCTGTGTGCAGCTAACGTGAAGCAGCCATAATGCTGCCATGGTAACAGAGCGTTCCTATGGAGACCGAAACGCTGTCGGAGAAACAGGTGGGTCTTATGGAGACTGTAACACTGTTAGAGTGATGGAGGGTGCCTTTGGAGTCAAAGGATTCCTTTGGAAATAATTTCACTACTGACTGTTGTATCCTGTTGCCTGAGTTGTTGTTCTTCAGTATTATCCTGATTTTACTGACATCAGTAATGCAGCTTCACAGGTAAAGGTGCGGCTGCATTTGAGTTACTCACATGAGGTCCCCTAAAAAGACTTCACCCCTAAGCACACGGTCTGCCAACGGTGAGAGATCTCTCCTGCAGCAGGCGGTCTGTTAACGAAGACCTGTTGATTAGCTGCTTAATTGCCATTTATATTTTATGCAGCATTCTAAGTATAGTTATGCAAATGGGTGTGGAATATCTCAACACAATCACAACAGATTAAGAGACCAGGCTAATGAATCTTCTGGGAATGGCCTGATTAAAACATGGTGCACTCATTGTTATGTGGCCCTGGTGGAATCGGCCAAAGGGAGCAGTCCGTCTGTTACCGCTGAGGAACAAAAGCAACGCTCTTGGAATGATTCCTCACTGTTACTTGAATCTTACAGCAGATAGCATGTGAGATGGTACCTGCCTGAGGCTGTAATTAGTTATTGATTTAAAAAAAGTCAAAGGAAACATTCCTCAGTAAAGAGTTCAAATGAAAAGCTCGTTGAATGAGGAAGGATGCATTAGCAGAAATAAGGCTTTGAGCCTCAGAAATCTGATATACTACCAACTAAGCCAGTGAATTTCCTCAGTAATTACGAATCAACATACATATGTTGGGAGCTTATATTGCTACAACTTCACATTTTACCTTCAAATTTTATTAATTTTACTACTAGTATTATTGATAATAATTATTATTTGTGTATGTTTTCTGTTCATGCACATATGTGCGTGTGTTTGAAATGTATATAATTTAATAATTTTTCCAATTAATCTACTGCAGGATATTGTAGAGTAATATTGTAATTTTTGTACATTGACATGTGATCAAATCTTTGTCAAAATGTTACCTAATCACGGAACCAATGACAAGAAATGCAAAAAATTTTTTTAGTCATTTATTTTAGTGCTGAACCAATCAAACAGATTCATATGCAATGGTTAGCCATTGTTAAGAACAGTTAATTGGATGTTTAAATAAGTGTAACTGATCTGTTCCAGTCCATCTTACCCGAGGTGGGATAAGAGTCATGAAAAGCAAAGTGCAGGCGCAGAGATGGACTGCATTCTGACCTGAGCTTGGCTTCTGCTGCACAATCCAGGAGAGAGCCCAGTCTCAGTTCATTTGTTTGTGTGGAAGATACTCAGGTTGAGCTCTCACCGAGAGGCAGGCAGATACTCTGGATGAGTTCTCACCGAGAGGCGGGCAGGCTAATGAATTTCATGTGGATTTACTTCTGCAAACGCTGGAGCTCAGCCTGTCCTTACATTAGCTGCATAGCACTTAATAACTGTCATTTATTCCTTGTTTTTCATTCTCTCTTCCAGCATCACGTTCTGCCACCTCCCATTCCAGAGTAAATGGCTGTACGTGGGAACAGAGCGTGGGAACACGCACATCGTTAACGTCGAGTCCTTCGTCCTGTCAGGATACGTCATCATGTGGAACAAGGCCATAGAACTGTGAGTCCCCAGCCCTGCTAACGTGCTAATGGAGAACACTCCCCAGTTCCCCAATCCAGCTAATACAGTAGCAGGAATAGCCAGCTCTGCTAACATGCTAATGACGAACACTCCCCTGTCCAGCTAATACACCAGAAGGAATAGCCAGCCCTGCTAACGTGCTAATGGAGAACACCCCCCCCAAGTCCCCAGTCCAGTTAATACAGCAGCAGGAATAGCCAACCCTGCTAACGTGCTAATGTAGAGCACTTCATAATTCAGCTAATACAGCAGCAGCAATAGCCTGCCCTGCTAATGTGTCAATGTAGAGCACTGTAGTCATGGTGAAGAGTACATTGCTGTTGAGCACCTTTTAAACCCTACTGTTCTTCTCAGCACTTTTGAGTGTACTGAAACTTTTACATTTCATGAGGAAATTGATGTTCCCTTTTCTATAAGGTAAAATTATTGTCATTTGTTGAACGATGCAATTGAACAAAAACAGACCTTTCTTCTGACACCAGGAGCTGCTCAAACTCAGATTGCTCCACAATCATGGACTGTGTGGCGCTATAGTCCCCTCAATGCAAGCCTCTGCCTTCAGGATCAAGCCTGTGTGCTTTGAAGAATTTGTTGGGACAGAAAGGGGATTTATCAGTCTACGGATACATCTGTTGTCTGGTTTGTAACTCCGATACCAGTTTCAAGGAGAAACGGGAAGGAATTAAATGTCAGGTCCTTACTGCTAATGGAGACACATGCATGTATATCCCCTCGGCTGAGTGCATGTCTCCCCCTGCATTAATTAGCCTGGTGATGCAGGCGAGCGGCTCTCTAACTGTCAGGACGTGTCATGCCTGTCAATAAGCCACGGGCCGTTTCACACTGTGCCACCAGGGGGAGCACTGTGTAGCGGCCCTGCTGCCCATCATTATTCAGCAGCTGAGTTTCCTCACACTGAGATAATGGGCTCTGATGGGGGACGGCTGTCGTCAGCTTTCCGCTCCGCTGCCCCTGAAAAAGCCCGTCCTGCTGACAGCCGTAATGGACAGTAATTAGTTGGTTACTATGGAGCGAGATTGGAGGACAGCCACAGTTTATTGATCAGGCATGAAAAAACAGGACCGCAGTCAGAAATATTAATAGGCTTCTGATGATTTCTTAGCATGACTGAGGCTGTGTTTTATTGACTGTCTGTTCTGGTTCACCTTTATGTTAAAAATATTACGATTTGAACTAATCAGTTTTTGTTCTCCGAATGGCATATCATATTCAGAGAGACTTGCACAGTTCTGCATTTTTACACCATACTCATTCATACAGGTGGATTTTTACTAAAGCAACTTAGGTGATGTACTTTGTTAAGGGAATATTGGCTGTGTCCTAACTGGGAATTAACCTGTCATTGCTGTGTTACCAGCCCAGCTAACCATTATACTACACTGTAACCTCTGAACTACAAGCCCAGCTCCCTAACCGTTACACTACACTGTAACCTCTGAGCTACAAGCCCAGCTCCATAACCATTAAACTACATTGTAACCTCTGAGCTACAAGCCCAGCTCCCTAACCATTACACTACACTGTAACCTCTGAGCTACAAGCTCAGCTCCCTAACCATTATACTACACTGTAACCTCTGAGCTACATGCCCAGCTCCCTAACCATTATACTACACTGTAACCTTTGAGCTACAAGCCCAGCACCCCAACCATTATACTACACTGTAACCTCTGAGCTACAAGCCCAGCTCCCTAACCATTATACTACACTGTAACCTCTGAGCTACAAGCCCAGCTCCCTAACCATAATACTACACTGTAACCTCTGAGCTACAAGCCCAGCTCCCTAACCATTACACTACACTGTAACCTCTGAGCTACAAGCCCAGCTCCCTAACCATTATACTACACTGTAACCGCTGAGCTACAAGCCCAGCTCCCTAACCATTATACTACACTGTAACCTCTGAGCTACAAGCCCAGCTCCCCAACCATTATACTACACTGTAACCTCTGAGCTACAGGCCCAGCTCCCTAACCATTATACTACACTGTAACCTCTGAGCTACAAGCCCAGCTCCCTAACCATTATACTACACTGTAACCTCTGAGCTACAAGCCCAGCTCCCCAACCATTATACTACACTGTAACCTTTGAGCTACAAGCCCAGCTCCCTAAACAGTATACTACACTGTAACCTCTGAGCTACAAGCTCAGCTCCCTAACCATTACACTACACTGTAACCTCTGAGCTACAAGCCCAGCTCCCTAACCATTATACTACACTGTAACCTTTGAGCTACAAGCCCAGCTCCCTAAACATTATACTACACTGTAACCTCTGAGCTACAAGCTCAGCTCCCTAACCATTATACTACACTGTAACCTCTGAGCTATAAGCCCAGCTCCCTAACCATTATACTACACTGTAACCTCTGAGCTACAAGCTCAGCTCCCTAACCATTATACTACACTGTAACCTCTGAGCTATAAGCCCAGCTCCCTAACCATTATACTACACTGTAACCTCTGAGCTACAAGCTCAGCTCCCTAACCATTATACTACACTGTAACCTTTGAGCTACAAGCCCAGCTCCCTAAACATTATACTACACTGTAACCTCTGAGCTACAGACCCAGCTCCCCAACCATTATACTACACTGTAACCCCTGAGCTACAAGCCCAGCTCCCTAACCATTACTCTACACTGTAACCTCTGAGCTACAAGCTCAGCTCCCTAACCATTATACTACACTGTAACCTCTGAGCTATAAGCCCAGCTCCCTAACCATTATACTACACTGTAACCTTTGAGCTACAAGCCCAGCTCCCTAAACATTATACTACACTGTAACCTCTGAGCTACAAGCCCAGCTCCCCAACCATTATACTACACTGTAACCTCTGAGCTACAAACCCAGCTCCCCAACCATTATACTACACTGTAACCTCTGAGCTACAAGCCCAGCTATCTAACCATTATACTACACTGTAACCCCTGAGCTACAAGCCCAGCTCCCTAACCATTACACTACACTGTAACCTCTGAGCTACAAGCCCAGCTCCCTAACCATTACACTACACTGTAACCTCTGAGCTACAGGCCCAGCTCCCTAACCATTACACTACACTGTAACCTCTGAGCTACAAGCCCAGCTCCCTAACCATTACACTACACTGTAACCTCTGAGCTACAAGCCCAGCTCCCTAACCATTACACTACACTGTAACCTCTGAGCTACAAGCCCAGCTCCCTAACCATTATACTACACTGTAACCTCTGAGCTACAAGCCCAGCTCCCTAAACAGTATACTACACTGTAACCTCTGAGCTACAGGCCCAGCTCCCTAACCATAATACTACACTGTAACCTCTGAGCTACAAGCTCAGCTCTCTAACCATTATACTACACTGTAACCTCTGAGCTACAAGCCCAGCTCCCTAAAAATGATTGTATTTTGAGCTAACTCCGAGTGCAGACAGGGAAGTATTTTTCAGATCTATGATCAAAATAATTTATTTTTCCAGCTTATCTAGTGTTACAGAACCCAGTAACTCAGAAAAGAACTGCAAGCACTGAGCAGAGGCAAAATGCATAAATAAATGAAACTTGTGCTAGTCTGAAGTTCCTTGGCTGTGAAATATGATTCAAGCTCCAGATATCTAATTAGCTTTTCAGTTACTTCTGCTGTGCACTACACCACTATAGTTATATACCATTTTTCACAAATACATGTATTTATTTTCATATACGATATTTTCACGTGTAATTTCACATGTGTAATTTTAAATATAATTATAAATATAAATTTAATTATTAAGCAGTGTATCATTGTTCACGACGTGTGTAGCCCATGTGTAATGTAGCCTTGTGTTTAGTCTTGTGTTGATTAGCTGTGGCCTGGGTGTGACCCAGGTCACATGATGAAGGTTTTTGAAAACTGATGAGCAGTGTGTTCACATCAGTGCTGCATTGTGTGTTAATAAAATACTGACAGCTCAATCATCCTCCATGTGCAAACACGCTAATGAAACCCCCAGGCTGAGTGTCTGAATGGTGAGATCATCGTCACCCTGAAACGCTGCGCCACCCCCGCCCGTTTCACCAACAGGTTTTCATCCTCATTCCTCAGTTTTTCAATCACCTTTTTGCAGTAACAGCCTGTTAGATGCTGTAAGAACCTATGACAGACTATAATG
>JAFBMS010000201.1:519364-521998 GCA_019788955.1 Albula glossodonta
GCCCAAGCAGGTCACAGGTTAAAGGGCACACGTGTGTGATTCATATCTCCAGCTCAATGGTGAAGCTGAGCTTGTGTAGTTTCATTGCTACTGGTTTTGCAGGACTGTGGAAGACAGCTCTAGTATGTTAAATTGTGAGGGCAAAACGTTCTTTGACTTCTTCTTTTCGCCTTCGCTATTATTTTCTTTCACTGGTGGGGTTCACCATGAGGCCAACAGTATTTTTGGAAGTATTGTTATAAAGCAATATCCATTTTTATTATTTATTAAAACCCAGCCACAGGCACCTCAGTGCACTACCATTAGAGGTTATTAGAGATGGCTAATGAGTCAACTCAAAAATGCCACAATCATTTTAATGAAATTTTGAACACCCGAAGCGTTCCCCAGTGCCAGTCTCATTGTATTTGCCTGTATGTGTATATTCAGTTTATAAGGTGTTTCTTATCGTTGTGAAACATTTCTCATAAACAAAATGTATTATTCTTTTTTTAAATTCAGGGCACACAATCTGATTTTATTTTTTGTAAATTACCTTGAAACAATCTGATGATTGTTTCAAAGTAATTTACAATGAATCAAAATGAAGCACAACTTGTGAACTGTAAATATACCAGAAATGTGTGCTTGGACTGCAGAGGCCTGTCATTAGACTGGATAAAATGGCTTTCTCATGAGGTTGTGAAAGTCAGCCATGTTACTTCATGTCACTGCCTCTGATGGTGCTCTGAATAAAAATGTCCTGTATGGCACCTGCAGCTTTGTTTGTGAGCTTAGGGTGTAATATTGTCACTGGCTCTCCTGTAGTACTGTGTGTGGCCTGTAGGGTGTAATATAGTCACTGGCTCTCCTGTAGTACTGTGTGTGGCCTGTAGGGTGTAATATAGTCACTGGCTCTCCTGTAGTACTGTGTGTGGCCTGTAGGGTGTAATATAGTCACTGGTTCTCCTGTAGTACTGTGTGTGGCCTGTAGGGTGTAATATAGTCACTGGCTCTCCTGTAGTACTGTGTGTGGCCTGTAGGGTGTAATATAGTCACTGGCTCTCCTGTAGTACTGTGTGTGGCCTGTAGGGTGTAATATAGTCACTGGCTCTCCTGTAGTACTGTGTGTGGCCTGTAGGGTGTAATATAGTCACTGGCTCTCCTGTAGTACTGTGTGTGGCCTGTAGGGTGTAATATAGTCACTGGCTCTCCTGTAGTACTGTGTGTGGCCTGTAGGGTGTAATATAGTCACTGGTTCTCCTGTAGTACTGTGTGTGGCCTGTAGGGTGTAATATAGTCACTGGCTCTCCTGTAGTACTGTGTGTGGCCTGTAGGGTGTAATATAGTCACTGGTTCTCCTGTAGTACTGTGTGTGGCCTGTAGGGTGTAATATAGTCACTGGCTCTCCTGTAGTACTGTGTGTGGCCTGTAGGGTGTAATATAGTCACTGGCTCTCCTGTAGTACTGTGTGTGGCCTGTAGGGTGTAATATAGTCACTGGCTCTCCTGTAGTACTGTGTGTGGCCTGTAGGGTGTAATATAGTCACTGGCTCTCCTGTAGTACTGTGTGTGGCCTGTAGGGTGTAATATAGTCACTGGCTCTCCTGTAGTACTGTGTGTGGCCTGTAGGGTGTAATATAGTCACTGGTTCTCCTGTAGTACTGTGTGTGGCCTGTAGGGTGTAAAATAGTCACTGGCTCTCCTGTAGTACTGTGTGTGGCCTGTAGGGTGTAATATAGTCACTGGTTCTCCTGTAGTACTGTGTGTAGCCTGTAGGGTGTAATATAGTCACTGGTTCTCCTGTAGTACTGTGTGTAGGCTGTAGGGTGTAATATAGCCACTGGCTTTCTCTTGTACAATTGTTTGTAGACAGTTAAAATTTGTGAAAACATTTTTTAAAAACACACAATAATACAAGAACATCTTGAGAATCAGTTGACATACTTTACGACAGTAAACTGAATTTCTTTCTCTCATTTACAGATCAACCAAAACACACCCAGGGCCCGTGGTCCATCTCAGTGACTGTCCAAGGGATGAAGGGCGGGTGAGTGCAGCTTATGTATTACAGCTTTATCACAGATTCATAAAAGCTTATTACACCTTAATAAGAACTTATTTCAGCTTTATTACAGCTTTGTAAGGGCTTATTACAGCTTTAATACAGGTTTGTAAGAGCTTATTACTGCCTCAGCTGCAGATCTGTCCTCTCACTCAGACTGTGCAGAGTCAGGGGCCTGAATGGGCAGAGTCCTCTGTAAAAGTTTCTGTGTTTGACATGCGTAGGGGATGCTCAGGTGTTTTATGTGCTGCATATCAGCCTCACAGTTTTGGGGTCTGTGTTTGTGTGTCCTCTCCTCGACGTGACCATGTACTCTGGGGGGTGCCCAGTTGAGGGGGGTGGGGGGTGGTGAGGAGACAGGATCCAGAAGAGCCCCCCTGTCAGATCCCTCTGATCAGTGAGGAGCTCTGATACGCTGCTTGCTCATGTGTTTGCGTGTTTATACATGTGTTTGCATCAGCATGCATTTGCGTGTTTATACATGTGTTTGCATCGGCATGCATTTGTACTCTACTCACAGGCTGTGAGTGTGTGTGTGTGTGTGTGTGTGTGTGTGTGTGTGTGTGTGTGGTGATGGGGGTGATGGGTGTG
>JAFBMS010002001.1:0-33617 GCA_019788955.1 Albula glossodonta
TACTAATACACACAGGCACACCCTTTGCTTTAACAAATCTTTTATTTAATGATTTTATTATTTATTATTTTATTATTGTTTAATTCGATATTCTTAACACCATAATAATATACATGAAACTAAAATTTACTCAAAAGTCACCATTGTGAAATAGTTGTTTCAGAAGGAGGTCACAGACACACACATACACACTACACATTAATTGATAATGAAATTAATGTTTAGGGAAATCTGACTTTCGCTGTGCTTGGCATGCGACATATTAAAATGTATCAAACTGAATAATAAAAGACTGGGATATTCTACAAAAAAAGTTTACGACAAACAATTTCAAAACATTCACTAGCTTTTACCTACTTGAGTAGTTCGTACACAACAATGCAAAATAACATACAATCACAACAAGGCTATGCTCACACTAGTCATTTAATGTGACCTAGATCTGTCTTGGTGTCTCTTCTCTGTCATTCTAACACACACACACACACACACACACACGCATACACACACACAACCACACATATACATACTCATGCAGCTAGTAATGGAACAAACTTTGTTGTTTTAAATGAAGAATTATTCCATATTGGTATGTTTGATCTCATGTGCAACCTGGGGACTACTTCAAGGAAACTGATGTGTTACCATTTTCATTCTCATCACTCATTACATTATCATCTGAATGTGTTTCAGGAAATTCTACCGCATGAAATTTCCTACTACAGAGCTGTCTCAAACATGATTTTTATTATGTGTGGCATTTACATTGTTTGATGGAGAAGAATAAAAATGAAATTATTTGTCCTTAAAGAGTGTTTTTTTTTTTTTTTTTGTTGGTAACTGTGCCCTCAGTTCAGCGTTAACAGCTCATTTATAGGCCATTTTAATTCAAGACTGATGTGTGTACGTCTCTTTAATGTTCAGCATTTACGCAACTAGTATTCAGCACCCATGCAAATAAGTTTGTTTTTAACTGAGCATGGTAACTTTGTTAAAATAAACATTATTTTGTCCTTGTTATAATTACTTTTTCCAGCTTCATTGTGCCAAATAATGAAGCAAAAGCTTTTTAAATAACTGTGGTCATGGATTTTCTTTTGCTGGCAAATTACAGCATAAAATAGGCTCCTCTTAGCCACTGGGCCCTTCTCTCAGTGAAGGGCATGAATGTATAGTGTGTTGAAGTGTTTGCCTACTCTGCACTGAAAGCAAGCGAAGCAGGGGGATCACAATGATTGGCAAGTGGCGTTTTCCTCTCTCAAGTTCAGTGCACACATTGCGTGAAATAGCTTTGTGGAAATAATGAGCGTTTCTGTGTGAAACCTTCAAAGTAAGGGTTTCAGCCCAAATGTAGCGCAAAACAGCACCCAGTGGAGTGATGCGTTTGCACAGGCAAAATCAGAGAGATGTTACCAACAAATGAATCCACTTTCTAGGACTCCACCGGTCTGACAGAGCCTGGCAACTGGAGGTCCTGGTATCAGTGAGAAAAATTGAAGGCCGCATTATTTATCTGAGTGTCAATATGGTCATATGGTCAAATAATGGTGCAGGGGTATATGGTGTGAAGCTCAAAACATTTATGCATCTGCATATCAAAACACAGCCACAGAGAATTGCAGTTGCAGTCTGAACGCAGTCCAACACCTGAATTTACACCGTCCCAACCAGCTCAAGTCACTGGAAGTAATGCAGAATCAGAGGATTTAAATCAAACAACTTACATTTGAACTGAAATGTACAGAATAGCTTAAAACTTTCAAATGCATTCCACAAATCAAAGCTCTGAGACAAAGAACCCCAAAAGCAAGGACAAATAATGCAGTGGTCTGATGGAAACCTTTCAGAGACCGATATAAATCATTTAATGACAAATATTATCAGAACCCAGGTTTGGATCATCAGAACAGCAGGCTCAGCGGTTCTGCCTCCGGTTCCCCACTACCCCAAGAGTGTGCAGTTTCAGCCATGTTTCCACACCTCAGTGAGTGTACCCTCAATTCACTTAATATACACCTGTAACACATATGTCTTTTAAACATTAGAATACACAGATCACTGCAAAATTACCAAACCTTTTCACCATTTCTTTCTGGTTTTGAATTTTAGCTCATATTTTTGACTGAGTAGATGTCTAAGAACATAGGAACTACTCAGCTCTTATTGATATATACCAACACACTGCTGGTTCATCATGCATACAGAAATCTTATTGTGAAAATACATGAGACTTGTATTCTTCCCACTATCACACATTCATTTGGAGAGGAAGAGAGGCCAGATCTACCTCCCTGCTAATCTTCTGAAGCCCTGCAGTCCCTGGAGCTTTCTGAATATATAAACAACCTTCCTTCCCCTCCGTCTCACAGCCTGGTTTCCTTGGCAACTGTGTCAGATTAGTTGAGGAGGGGAAAATGTGCTTTCAGAGCTGGGCTGGACACATGAATGACCCACTCGCACTCAAAGCTTTCGGTTTCCTGTTCTGTGAATATAAGGTGAACATGCTTCTCTGTGCCAGTTTCTCCAGAATTTTTGGCTTTTCATTGAATCTAATGATAAGATTGTATCGGCCTTCTGTGATGGCCAGACTACAAAACCACAGCTCACCTTTAGATGTATTCAGCTCTCAGCTCGTTTCCATGACAACCAGGTCTGTAGCAGTGTGAGTATGTGTATGTGCGTGTGTGTGCGTGAGGTGGAGTGTGTGTGTGTGTGAGGTGGAGTGTGTGTGTGTGTTTGGTGGGATGTGTGGTGTGTGTGTGTGTGTAAGTAGCTTGCAGCTTCTGGAAGCCTCTGTCAAGTTTCAGAATGAGAGAAATGAAAGCCATCATGAAAGTGTCTGAACTTATCACTAGAATGCAACAGGTAAACAGCAGCTTAAAAATGACCTAATTATTATATTATATATTATTATATGAGCAAATACTCTCCCATACTCTTCTTGTATACTATACTATAGATACACCAGAGCAGAGTCACGTATACTATAGTGGCATATATATACACCACTCTGCTCTGCCCTACTCTACTGTCCCCTTTCTGTCCTACTCTGTGCTACTCTATGCTGTAGCAGATACACAAACATACACACACACACACTCATATGCACACACTTTCTCTCCCTCTCTCTCAAACACACCCACACACACACACACACACATTTCTCTCCCTCTCAAACACACTCACACACACACAATATCATTACACCTTGATTCTGATTAAGCCCTCATTTGGTTGTTGACACTCTTAATTGAAGGGTTGAGGCGTATTGGATTTAGTGCTGCAGGAACTAACTGGTTTACTAACCATCTGTCTGCCTGAACAGGATGTGATTGTTGATAGCTTTAAATCTTTATCCATGGTGGTTACCAGAAGTGTTCCTCAAGGATCAGTCCTTTTTACGATTTATATATACAGTGCGGAATGAGGCATCTGTGATTCTAATGATGACACTACTTTTGCATCCATTGCAAATAAGAGCATTTAAAGATAGACACCCGAGTTCTATTTCTTTTCAGTCAGCTCTTTATTGGTTGCAGCTCATCTTCAAACCTCAAAAAATAAACATAATTTTTCATAAACATAAGTATAACACCCCTTACCATATGACATGAAAATAGTCACAGGTGTACAAGTTAGGAGCAAGTTTCATCTTTAAAATGATAAATATGTCTTGCTTTAAAATGCACATTTACATTGAGGTAAAGAAGCTGAAAGTATAAACTGGGCTTCTGTTTTTAGAAATACAGCTTGTTTTTCATCTGAGGCCAGAAGACATTCAGTCATGATTGATTATGGCGACACTTTATTTGTATGCCACTTTTAGCTTTACAGGTTTTAGCCAGTCTGTGTCAGAGAGTGCTTCCTCACAAACGCCAAACCGTTAAGCCACCACGGTCATCTTTCTGCTGGGACTGCTTTAACTGCAACTCATCTGTGAAGATCAACGAACTGGTATCTGTTTACCTACAAAGACATTGCTGGAAAGCTCCCCGTCCACTTCTGCTCTCTGTTATCTTGGAATTCCTAAAATTATTGATTGTGGTAGGAAAACTGGTACTTTCTAATGTCCCCATCTCTGCAGACTTTCGGAAAACTGCTTTTAATTAACGCTTGAACCAAAAGCTGGAATCATCTTCAAAACTAACATGAACAGCTCAAGGTAATGCCATTCAGAAATGATAAATGTTTTGTCCTTTTTTTTTTACTGAAAAGTGTACCTGGCTTTAAATCTTTCACCCATTGTTTATATTGTAACTAACTTATTTCCATTCATTTGTCTGGTCATAATAATGTTACAGGGTGTGTATGTAGGAGATGTTAAAGAGATGTTAATTTTGTTAATGTGTAATGTTAATTCCTGGTTAAAAAAAGAATAAATAAACTACACTAGTGCACACGCATGCATGCATGCATGGAGACACTGATACACACACACACACACACACAATGTGCAAGTACCAAACATTTGAACAGGCAGCCCACCTCTTCTTTACCATTCTCTGTACCATGAATAGAGCACCCTCTACAGAAATCCAAGAGAACAACAAGAACAGGCTTTAAGATCAGGCATCCATGATCAGAGGGCTAAAACCACAGATTCTGATCAGACCCTTCCTCCTTCAGAGCATTCACTCTTAAAGCACTAACCCCTCTGTTGGATCACAGCCAAATTACTGTTTCTCTAAAAGACAGAGCATAACACAAACAGACACACAAAGCACAGCAAGCCGTTCAATATCCCTAAACCATACAGGTGAGCCCAAAACAGCACAGAAGAATTCCAGAAAGCAATCAACAGTCTAGCTGTTCAAACTCTATTAGACACCTCTCTAGATACTACATACTTTCAACTTCAAAATATCCCAACTGAAACAATAAAAAAACATATCAGAACACCATGAGGATGGTTGGTTTGATTCGGACTGTAAACTAAAAGAAAAGAACTTTATCAATTCAATAAAATAAAAAAAAATGAAATCAAATGATCAAATCAAAAACAGAGATCCAAACAATATAGAGTTCGGCCTTATCTACTGTAAAATGCTCAAGCAATATAAATGTACACTCAGAATCAAAAAGGTACAACATACCAGCAAACAACTGACACTAATTGAAGAGTCCATTAATTCAAACCATTTCTGGGAAAACTGAAAGAACCTTCAAATCAAAACCTATAGAACTGGCTATACAAAATGAAGACGTATGGATTAATGTTTTTAAATCACAGTATGAATCAATACCATTTGCCATAAATTCAGAACATCATTATATTCATGAAAAATTAAACAATTTTAAACTGGGTATAAAATAAATCAAAATCCACTGGACTCTCCCATTATTGAGGAGGAGTTGAAGGAAGGATTTCAGAACCTAAAACCTAAAAAATCCTGCTGGCCTGATGGCATTATAAATGAAATGCTTTAATATAGCAGCAACAAATTCCAAGTGGCTATCCTTAAGTTATTCAGTTTGGCTCTGAATCTAGGTTATTTCCCTGACACTGGAATTAAGGACAAGAAAAATCTGACCCTAACAATTACCGAGGCATTTGTGTGAACAGTAACCCGGAGAAGGTTCTCTGCAGCACTATTAACACAAAATGAACAGACTTCCTTAAGAATTACAACATCTTGAGTAAAAGCCAAATTGGATTCCTACCAAATTGCTGCACGTCTGACCACATTTACACTCTGCACACCCTAATTGACATATAAGTTAACCAAAAAAATGGGAAAATACATGCTTGTTTCATACGTTTCCAAAAAGCATTGATTCAATTTGGTATGAAGGTCTATTTGACAATGTTATTGAGAGTGGTGTAGTGGTAAAACCTATGAAATAATTAAATCGATGTACACAGACAATAAAATGTGGCATCAAAATTGGTAACAAAAGAACACATTTATTTACCCAGAGACACGGGGTACGTCAAGGTTGCAACTTAAGCCCAACGCTATTTAACATATATATGAATGAATTGATCAGTAAGTTGGAGCAATCTGCAGCACCTGGACTCTTTCTTCACAATTCAGAAATTAAATTCCTGCACTGTGCAGATGACCTACTTCTGCTGTCACTCAAATGGGCTACAAATGAACCTGAATCTGCTAGTGACCTGGGCCCTGACAGGAAACATGAAAAAGATCCAAATCTCAGGAAACAAATCAAATTTCACACTTTTAAAAAACCCATAGAAAAATGCAAGCAATACAACTATTTATCAATCTTGCAGTGGATGAACAATTGCTTTGTATGGCAGTGAAGTGTGGGGCCCACTTGTAAATGAAAACTTTGCGAAATGGGACAAACACCCAACTGAAACCCTACATGCAGAGTTTTGTAAGAAACTCTTACATGTACAAAGAAAAACAACAAACATTGCGCGCAGGGAAGAATTTTGGAAACATTTAAAAAACAGTGATCCCCACTCATATCATTACAAACACCTGAAATGCCAAGAGCTGAGCAAAGAAGAGTCCCTCAGCCAGCTGGTCCTGATGCTCAGTTCACTAACCAACACTAACAACCTACAGCCTCACGACAAGCTAATATGAAATCAATTCAAGTCAACCAAATTATAACCAGCCAAAAGCAAAATTACATCACCCATTGGGATGCACAAACACAAGCTTAAAACAAAATGCAAAGCTATCTGCCACTAAAAGGACACTACACTCTGGCAGATTACATGACTACAGTGACTGACAAAAGGCTAAGACCACCTTGATGAAGTACAGACTCAGTGAGCACAGCCTGGCCATCGAAAAAGGTGAAAATCATGGCTACCTATTGAAGAAAGGCTATGGCAACACTGCTCCCTGAGGGAGGTAGAGACAGAACTGCACTTCACAACAAAATGAGAAAAAATATCAGGAAATCAGGATATATTCAACTAAATTCAACCAAATCTGTAAATCTTTCAACAACCTCCCCGACCAAGACTAATTTAAAATGTTATCGGCGGAGAGAAAGGCGCTCTGCACACTCGCGGCACAGTTTCTTGCAGCCTGCAACAGTTTGAGGGACAGTGAGTGACACAACACACTCCACAAACCTGTATGCACCAACTCAATGCTCTGCACAATGCACACACACTCTCACATTATCGTACACATGCACACACACACTTTTAAGACCTATTTGTTAGGGTTTTTTCTTCTTTCTCTCACATGCCCACACGCACACCTGTTACTGTTCTATTTATGTTAATGTTTCTATTACTATTGTTGCATTTCTATTACGACTGTTTCTATTGCTTTGCAACCTAAGCTTTGGCAATGCAAATGTGTACTTTTGTTGTGCTTAATAAAGCATTTTGAATTGAATTTAATTGAGAGGGTGGAACACACACTGAGAAATGAGGGAATAGACACTGTGAAAGAGAGAGGGGGAGCAGACAAAATGCAAGACAGAGAGAGAGAGAGAGAGAGAACACATTTTATTGGAGTTTGTTAAAACATTTTGGGAGAGGTAACCTACAGACAACCCTTCACTCAAACACCAGTAGCCATCCAATCCGGTTGTCTACGCAGGTATTATTAATTTGCCACATACCTTCTCTCCACACTCTCTATCACACTCTCTGTTTCACACTGTCTCCCTCCCCCTCCCCATCTCCACCTTCAAGCCTACTTCCCTTTCTTCTGTTTTTTCACACTCTCTTCAAACAGCCAAGGGGGGCTTCACTTCATCCTAAAGACAGTGAGGCATGACGCTGCCCCCCTGGACTCCAAGCCCAAGATCAATGTCCACACCAATATACAACTCGCTACATCATAATAAACTCCTTCCAAACACATTCATATTGCCTGAAGGTTAATTCTCCGGAAAGCTGAATTTGTTGGCATTTAAAGTTGTACATCTGCTGTTACTAACAATCTCAAAAAAAACTGCTATCTTTCATTGTTACTCCTGGAATAAAGAAACAGCTGTCCTCCACCAATAGATTGATATAACAGATTTTTTTACAATCATTTGGAATGCTTAAAATCAGGAAACTGAGTTTGTGAATGACAAAAAAAACAAAACAAATCAGCATTTTACAGCAGTATGTTAGTTACACAACCTACTGTAAGATTTACTTTCAGTATAATTTTGTTTTACTGTGATGGTGCTGAGAGAGCACTGTAGGGAGGTAACTCTTGCCCCAGAGGAGGTTTTGGCTGCGTTCCAATACTCAAATTCGTCTCCTCCTTTCCTCCCCTCCTTTCCTCTGTGCCCCGGAAGCTGATTATGTGTCCTTCTTTCCTCCACTGTTCCAAAACGAAATCTCGCCTCCTCCTTTCCCGTTTCCTCCAAACGGAGGATACATCGATGTATCCGACTGCGGAAGTCTTTTCACATTTCTGGGTGACACCATTGTGCTCACGACCAGTCAGGTTAAAAGATCATCCCACAGAATATTTTGATTGGCTTTGGTATCCTCAGAGTCAGTCGAAATTATTACTTCATCAATAGTCGACGTCAACTTTGATGACGGGCGAATCGGATTAGCTGTTCCAATTTTCGATTCATCCCTCCTTTCCTCCACATATTTCCGGCGTATTTCCGGGGTAGGAAAGGAGGGGAGGAAAGGAGGAGATGAGAAAGAAAGTATTGGAACGCAGCCTATGTGTGTGTGTGTGTGAGAGAGAGCGAGAGAGAGAGAGAGAGAAAGGGAGTGAGTGTGCATGTGTATGCGTGTGTGTGAGAGATATACACACCCTAGCTGAAAAATATGTTAATCAAAACATTTTTTTTAAATTTGCACACTTCATAGACTTTTAAAAAGTTTTTGGTTCACTTTGGCATATTGGATTATTCTACAAAATTCTCCAAAGTGGTGCAGGGTGTAAAACATATGACATAATCAAATCAATGTACACAAGAAACAAGTGTGACATAAAAATTGGCAACAGATTTCTTCATCCAGGGGCTCAGGATCTATTCAACATTTACATTAATGAATTGGCCACTTTGTTCGAGCAATCGTCAGTCCCTGGTCTCACCTACCAAGATAAAGAACACAGAGTCCTACTCTATGCAGATGACCTGGTTTTACTATCACCTATAGCACATGTGTTGCAGCAGAGCCTGTTTGTACTGCATTCATACTGTCAGTCCTGAGCCCAGACAGTAAATTTGAAAAAGACAAAAATAATTATTTTCCAAACAAGATCCAGGGGGTATTCGAGAAAACAGGTTTTGTAACAGACCCAAGTTTGTTAAGCTGGAGTTGACAGAAATCCAAGGTTTTCCTTTCCAGAAACCAAGATTAGATCAACTCTAGATCAGTTACTAAGGCAATTTATGCTCTGAAGCTAACCTGCTTGGGATCAGGTTTACTTTAACTAAACCTGAATTACTCATCAGAATATCTGTCGAGCCTGCAGAATTTAGGTAGGAGAAAGTTGTCAGACAGATTGTGCCCTCTTTTTGGTGATCCTATCAACAATGAAGCTCAAATAATTTGAGATTATAGATTAGTGATTAGAGACCGATTAGATTTTTTTATCATTCCCTGGTGACTATCCTTTCGAACTTTATAGTCTTTCTGCACAATTAATCATTTATTTGAGCAACATTATCCAGCCTCACTTTTAAAACATTACTAAAAACAACGTGGATTTGACCTCAGTTCGATGCCAATTTTATACACTGCCCTTTTTTTGCATTTCTTTATAACATTGGAGATGCAGACACATTAATTTTGTTAATCACTCTTCTGCATTGTGAAGATAATATGTGATGCTGCCCACACTATTACAAATGTGTTGAAGCCAAGTGGCCAGGCTCCATCCATGTGACTTCTACAGTCACCCCAGAAATGGTTTGTGACAAGTTCCGTACTGCCACAATTAGAGGAGAGGACACAATTAGAGGAGTAAACACCCAGCCAAATAAATGATAGAGCCAAAGGAAGACCACATTTTAAAAAAAATAAACATTTGTTCTCCAATTAACCTCCCATCTCCCAGCAGTCATGTATAAAGACAAATGCATTTATATTTCGTTTCGTCTTCCTTGTTTCCTGCAAATAAAAATGTTCTAATATTCCTTTTCATAATTTACCAACAATGAAGTTAATTATCTATCTTTGTTTAAGGATTTGTCATTGGTTTATGTGAATTGAATAAGTTAGATGACATGTTATATAATGTCATTGTGTTATTTTAAACTTGTTTTCTCGGTAAGTAATTTTTCCCCACACTAAATCACACTCTTTCGCTGCCGCAGCTTGTTACTTTTTCCCAAAAGATAAAGTTGTAGGCTGCATAAGAAGACATTAATATTTCTAATGAAAATGAAAGTGAAACACAGAGTAATCAAATGCGTGTACAAAGCTCTGTGCCTTTTGACTCGTTTCCACCGTGCATCCTGTTACCTTAGCTCCATTGATAATGACTTTTTACTTTCACCGTGAATGCACTTCAATCAGGTTCAGCTTAGTCAGAATTATTTGAACTAATTCTACTTGGCTACTCTGGAACCAAAAACTCAGGGTATGTTGCTTCAGGATTACGGTTTGTTAGACCACCTTTCCGATATATCCCCCCAGTTTCAAGGAAACAGATGCAATTTCACATTAGGGTCATTTCACATAGATCACTGCAAACAATATAACTATTTAGGTCTGAACATAAGCTGTACCGTAAATTTAAACCTTGCAGTTACTAAACTGAAAGAGAAAACACATAAGGCATTCTATGCCACAAAAAGAAAAAAAATTATTTCAGTAAGAATTTGGCAAAAGATTTTGGAATCTGTAATTGGACCAATTGCCCTATGATTGCAGTGATGTGTGGTATCTGCTTACAAAGCAAGATTTTGCTCAATGGGACAAACACCCAACTGAAACTGTGCATGCACAGTTATGCAACAATATCTTACAAGTAAAAAGAAAAACAACATGCAATGCATGCAGATTAGAATTAGGCAAATGATACAAAAGATACAGATAACAACGGAAATTAAACTCTGGAAAAATCTAAGGTACAACAAACCCCCACTCACACCATTACAAAGGCTTGCAATACCAAGAACTGAACCCAGGAAAGAGTCCCCTCAGCCAGCTTGTTCTGAAGGCTCGTCCCAACACTAACCTCTGCTAACACCATGCAGCCTCAGGACGGCTGTACTCAAACACAACCGATTAGAATCAACCAAATTATTAAGCAACAAAAACAAAATTGTGTCACTTATTGGGAATCTCAAACATAAAATCAATGCAAATTAGCATGCTAAAGTAAAATAAAGGCCCTAAAATAAGATTACACTGTTGCAGAATATTTGACCACATTGAAAAATTATAAACACAGAAAAACGGTGACAAAATACAGGCTCAGTGAGCGCAACCTGACCATAGAGACCGGCTGACACCGACAAACCCCCAAGGGGAAAGGCTGTGCTCCCACTGCAAACAACAGCAGATTGAGAAAAACACTTCCTAAACAAATGTAAAAAAATACAATTCCATTAGAGACCAAAACTATCCCAAATTTAAAATAAAATACCCAAACTTCCAGTCCCTACCTGACAATCAAAAAGTACAAATCCTCCTTGGAGAGGAAAGGATGGAGAGATAGAAGTGACCCAATTCTCTACAAATTGTCAATTTTCCAATTACTGCTATCACTATCAATGTTATTATGTATTTACTTTCATTTTAATGATTTCATTGTCCATTATATTGTTGTCATTGTTGTTGTCAGTTGTTTAAGAATTATTATATTGCATGCTTTAGTAGACCACATTTAAATATATGTTATACCAATAAACTTTGAGTGTTTTGAGTGTGTGTGTATGTGAGTGTGTTTAAGTGTGTGTGTGAGTGAGACAAACTGCAATTAAAGGCATTTAAAGCACAAGTTATGAAAACAGCCCCCACAGTCAGCTGGTACTAAGGCTCACAGACCCATTAGCATCACTAACTCAAAGCACACACCAGCTTCAAACCAGCACTGCTTACCAGCAAACAATCAGATTTAACCAAACCAAAGCCTCAAATTTGGAATACTGGGATGGAATTAAAACACAAAACAAACTCAACTGTTATCAGGCCCTAAAAAGAGATTACGCTTTGCTTTGTATCTCTGACAGACCAGAGATAATCAGCTAGAGAAAAATCCAAGTACAGGCTCAGTGGCCACTCGTTAGCTAAAGGCAGACACTGTCAAACATGGTTCCCAATAGAGCAACGGAGATTCGTTGTGGAGAATTCTCACACATAAGGAAAACATTGTTCAATGAACTAAAATCATACCTAACTTTTCCTCCCTCATCAAAGAGAAACAACTTGCAATTCTCTTTCGAGAACGACTGTGTGAGCAAGTTGTGGCACAATATATTTTAGCCTGCCACCACCTGAGGGACATAGAATGAGCACAAACTATTGTAATACCTTTGATACTGCCACCATTTTGATTTATAGCAGTAGTAATAATTATTGCAGTTACCGTTGTGCAAGTATTTTGTTTAAATTGTATTTTGTTAATGCTTTGACAATATTTATATACATATGTCATGCCAATAAAGAATTTGAAAACTGAAATTTGATAGGGAATGTGTGTGTGTGAGAGAGAGAGAGAGAGAGAGAGAGAGAGAAAGAGAGATAGGGAATGAGTGTATGTGTGTGTGTGCAAGAGAGAGAGAGAGATAGGGAGCGTGTGTGTGTGAGAGACAGGGAGAGAGAGAGAGTGTATGTGTGTGACAGATAGTGAATGTGTGTGTGTGAGAGAGAGAGAGAGAGAGAGGGGAGCGTGTGTGTGAGAGACAGGGAGAGAGAGAGTGTGTGTGTGTGTGTGTGTGACAGATAGTAAATGTGTATGTGAGAGAGAGAGAGAGTGTGTGTGTGTGTGACAGATAGGGAGTGTGTGTGTGTGAGAGAGACAGCGAGAGGGTGGTAGGGAGTGAATGTGTGCGTGGGTATGTGTATGTGAGAGAGAGAGATAGGAAATGTGAGTGCGAGTTGGGTGCAAGTGCAGAGTTTGTGAGATTCTAGTTCAGGTCCGACAGCACTGTTGGCTCACTGTTGCGCCAGGCGGCTGCTATTTTTACCCCTTCAGCAAGGAATCACTGCGCTCAGATTTGAAATGGCCATTTAACACTCCACTGACTCAATGTCAGTTATCCCAGCTTCTCTGTATGAAATTCATTTCGAAAAGAAAAGAAGGGAAAAATTCCATGGGGTCTGAGCTGTCCCTGGCGGTACCCTGGGAGGAATCACATGGGGGAGAGTGGTATCTCCATCAGATTCATTTCAGCTTCGCTCTGCCAGCCCATGCTTCTGCTACATCATCAAAACTCCACTGGAAAGAAGGGGATGCTGCCACTAATGAGCCCAATAATTCATATGAACACTTTTACCAAAAAAGGCAAGGCTGGGTGGACTTCATCAAGCTACTTTCTGAAGAGCTGTTGTGTGCCTAACATGCAATTAATCTCCTCTTACCTGTGAGGAGACACATTCTCCTAATTACACACAAACCATGTGACGAACTGGAGCTGTGCAGCTCCCTTATTGCATGCAATAAATCATCCAGTCTGCAGGCCTGCCCACATTTCACATAGACCAGTGGTGTGCAAAGCAATCTGTTTACTTCAAATAGTCTTGTCTTTAAGCAGCAGTATCTGACCAGATTAAAAGGATACTCCATTAGGTAGCGTCAAATAAATAGTGCGGGCTTTGTCTGTGCTAGCTTTTTCTTATGCATGATGCAGTATAAATGCAGTGTCAGGTGAAACACACACACACACACACACACACACACTCACATATAATGCAGTGTTTGCTTGAGACAAGAGGGATGTACACACACATATAATGCTGTAATTTCCTGAGAAAAAGGGATGCTCAAAAACACACAAGCATATAAAACTGTATTTGCCTGAGAAAGAGGGATGCTCTCACTCACACACACACACACACACACACACACACATACACACACACACACACACACACAGAAAGAGCACATAAGATACAAAGGGCCCACACTATTGAGGGCAACCACAAAAGTGCACACACATACAAATGTGCATGCACGTGCGTGCACACACACACTTGTTAGTGTGCACATGCACACGCATGGCAGGACAATACAGGTTTCCACATAAGGTTGTTCTGACTTGTCAATATCTGATTGGCCAACATTGCCACATGACAGCTTCATGGGCTTAAGACTGTGCAGTGTAGTGCACTCGAGCAGCAACAACAAAAAAAGAAAAGTAACATCACAGCAACCGTTTGAACTGGACAGTGGTCCACAGACAGGTGCATGATCCTATGTGCTTAAAAAAGATTTGGAGTACTGTCAATGGCTTTCAGTCTTAGAACCCTTTCTATTTGAGATCCACATTAGATAAATGCAGAACCCTCCCACCTCCCCCATGTGAAAATCCTTTTGATCTAAATGATGCAAGAGACAGAAACCCTCAGACATTTTGGCTGAAGAAAATCCCAACACCGTCCTCTGCTGCTTCCTCTCAAATGCAAAGACGCAATGTTAGTGGCACTAAAGATTCCTGAGTAATTATAACAAACACACGCAAATTCAAAACAACACAAAGGACTAAAAGAGCTGCAGGCCCCTATAGTGGGATAATGCTGATGGCAAAACGGCTGTAGCATCCATTACTGCCTCATTAAAAAGGTGTCAGACACTTTGCTTCGAGACGCTGCCAGATGGCAGAGACACAAATTAAACTTTCACCTCCTCAAGCCTCAGAAAGCACACAAATCTCACAGCCTCCATAATCAGGGAAATGGTTATGAAAACATTTTTAAAAAATCTTTTAACATGTATTATATTTTACCCTGGTGCAGTAAGGAGCAGGTGTAAACACGGTTTGCAGTTCTCAGGGAACCAAACCCCAAATTCAAATCGGGGGGGTGGGGGGTGGGTGGAAGCCAAACATTCCCTAAACCCGAGACAAATTTTCTTTGTCATCTTGTCATCTTTGTCTTACTCCTGCTTCTTATTGCAGAAGTTCCTGTGTAATTGTACTGTGGTATTTCACATGTTTGCCAACAGACAGATGGCAGTACAACTTCAAAACCAGGGACAGCTTGAGCTCAGCAGTGTAGTATAATGGTTAGGGAGTTGGGCATGTAGCTCAGAGGTTACAGTGTAGTGTAATGGTTAGGGAGCTGGGCTTGTAGCTCAGAGGTTACAGTGTAGTGTAATGGTTAGGGAGCTGGGCATGTAGCTCAGAGGTTACAGTGTAGTGTAATGGTTAGGGAGCTGTGCTTGTAGCTCAGAGGTTACAGTGTAGTATAATGGTTAGGGAGCTGGGCTTGTAGCTCAGAGGTTACAGTGTAGTATAATGGTTAGGGAGCTGGGCATGTAGCTCAGAGGTTACAGTGTAGTGTAATGGTTAGGGAGCTGGGCTTGTAGCTCAGAGGTTACAGTGTAGTGTAATGGTTAGGGAGCTGGGCTTGTAGCTCAGAGGTTACAGTGTAGTATAATGGTTAGGGAGCTGGGCTTGAAGCTCAGAGGTTACAGTGTAGTATAATGGTTAAGGAGCTGGGCTTGTAGCTCAGAGGTTACAGTGTAGTATAATGGTTAGGGAGCTGGGCTTGTAGCTCAGACCTTACAGTGTCGTACAATGGGATCAGAAATGGATGTTCGTTGGACGTATGTTAGCATTGTATGTAGAAGTACACATGTACCATGTAGAAGATGTACACAATGTGGGTATATTGTCTGAAGGTCACTATTGTACGCATGCAGCCGTTAGTGCTGGCAGATGTACGACCAAGCATAATTTATATATTTGCATATAATTTCCTATTTTTTAATACTATACAGTACAAGTTTCGGATTTTGGAGCATTTCAGATTTCGGATATTCGGATTAGGGATGCTGACCCTGTAGAATAATGGTTAGGGAGCTCAAACACACTCAAACATACAGACACACGCATATTCACATACGCACACACACACACACACAGACACACACAGAAACCCGTGCGTGTTGTCTGGGCTCTAGTTATCTTCCCTGTGGGAGAGCACATCTTGACTATGCTGCTTGATTATGACATGTGTTACCATGGAAACCAAACAGCACTGAGAAAGGAGAACAATGCTACTGAATAACAATGAGAGCCTTTAAAGGAGGGGCACACATCGTTTTAAAACTGAAACTGCCACCTTACGTCTCTCTTAGTCAGACAAGTTATCAAACACTATTTTGAGGAAGGAATTAAGAATTAATTTCCCTATTTTATTTTAATAAAAAAAGAACTAACAAGGTGTTTAACAGCACTGAGACAAAATACATAAGAAAACATAAATACAAAGAACAAGGTTTTTAATAGCAGTGGTGCTGTACTGAGCCTGTAAACAGCACACTTACATAGCACAAACAAAACACACACAGAATGAACACAACACACACACACACACAGCTCTAACACAACACTCACAGCACTAATACAACACTCACACAGCCCTAACACAACACACACACATCCATTACACAACACTTAAACAGCCCTAACACAACAATCACACAGCCATAACACAACACACACATCCATAACACAACAATCACACAGCCCTAACGCAACACACACACACAACTCCAACAAAACACCTACACAGCACTAAGACAACAAATAAATATCCATAACACAACACTCACACAGGCCTAACACAACACACACACACACATCCATAACACAACACTTACACAGCCCTAACACAACAATCACAAAGCCCTAACACAACACACATACAAACAACTCTAACACAACACCTACACAGCACTAAGACAAAAAACACACATCCATAACACAACACTCACACAGCCCTAACACAACACACACACACACACACACAGCCTAACACAGCACTTACAAAGCCCTAACACAACATTCACACAGCCCTAACACAAGACACACATCCATAACACAACACTTACACAGCCCTAACACAACATTCACACAGCCCTAACACAAGACACACATCCATAACACAACACTTACACAGCCCTAACACAACAATCACAAAGCCCTAACACAAGACACACACACACAACTCTAACACAACACTCACACAGCCCTAACACAACACACACACACAGCTATAACACAACACTTACACAGCCCTAACACAACAATCACACAGCACTAAGACAATACACTCAGCCTTAACACAACACACGTAGCACTAACACCTACACAGCCCTAAAACATCTAGACAGCCCTTATGCAGACAATTACACAACAGTTACTCTTCTCAATAAACAACAGATACATATACAATATTAAACTTTTCTTATCTAATCTGATTTGTGATAAAAAATGATAAACTGAATCTAATATTTTGGATTTGAATGGCTTATTCAAACCTCATGTCGAATCATTTAACAGTAGCTAACACAGCCAGCTAAAAGTATAATTTTCAGACCATAATTATCATCTAGCTGCAGACTACTGGGTTGATTCACCAAAGGTTTGCATGTGCAAAATCAAGTCTAAAACTGCAACCACATGCAAAGAATAACTTGGGACGTTAAACCGATGAGGTATAAGGAAGTATGTGTGTGTGGAAGATATAGATACAGAAACAGAAACTGGAAGATACAGATTTTCCATTTTGTGGGTTAGCTTGCATGAAAATGCAAAATATGGTGCACTGACATTAGTTCATAAAATAGTGGGAGGAGGTCAAGCAAATAGACTACTTTAGCATGAGTAATGTAATTTACTAAGCCTGAAAGTAGGTTTGGGAAAGATAACTGCATGCGCACTTTAGCACAAATGAAAAGTAGACGTTATTGGACACGCAACTGATAAGATGACAGCTGTCATTATAGTGAAACAGCCTACAGTTATTCTAACAATTAAAGACCACAGTGCAAAGAATGGGCCTTTTCAACTTGTGTACATCTTTCCAGAATGTCAGAGGCAAAAAATAGATACATACTGCCTGTCTAGCAATGTCTTTTTTCAGCTTTTGGATGTAGCAGAAAATTACTTCCTCTGGTTTGTTTCAGCACATTGTAGCTACTGATATCTCCGTCCAGGCGCATTGTTCCTAGTCCTTATCCATTTGATGCTTTTCTTATACCATCTTTACTGTTGATGACAATCCCACGAATGTCCATATGTTTGAAATATCCATAACCAAACCTTATGAAGGATTTTGCAACAATAGGAGCTATGCAGCTGCTACATTCCAGCTAAAGTTCAAAATACACAAAGATAGTTTTTTGGGATACATACATCATGAACAGTAGGAATGTATTCATTTTAAGCATGAAGCAAACCACGTTACAGAATACAAGAGTAGCAAATGTTTGAATCACATAATCAATACGATGTCTAATATGGCAGTGATTTTGTGACAATATGACAAAAATCTTCATTAAAGCAGACACCCTGTGTAATGTTTGTAAACAAAAGTCAAGAGCTCTTCTAAACACACAAAATCCCTCATTTAAATATGGCTGGAGTCATTTAAATAACTTTTTTGTGATCTTTGTGTAACTCAACCTGTAATATTCAATCCAATTTTTGTCAAAGACAAAGTTTTCATTTGTCACATGCCAAGGTAAAGTGTACAGTAAGCAGTGAAATTATGGCTTCAGACCACACTAATCATTTAACAATGGCCAAAACCTCTCATATTCAAACCTCATTAATCTCACTTCAGTCTCACAATATCAGTCTCAAAGCCAGCCCACTCCCTCCTACTTCCAGTCTCAAAGCCATCAAGCTCCTTACTGCTCCCAATCTTAAAGCCAGCCCGCTCCTTACCACTCCCAGTGTCAAAGCCAACCCGCTCCTTACTGCTCCCAGTCTCAAAGCCAACCCGCTCCTTACTGCTCCCAGTCTCAAAGTCAGCCCACACCTTACTGCTCCCAGTGTCAAAGCCAACCCGCTCCTTACTGCTCCCAGTCTCAAAGCCAACCCGCTCCTTACCACTCCCAGTGTCAAAGTCAGCCCACTCCTTACCACTCCCAGTCTCAAAGCCAACCCGCTCCTTACTGCTCCCAGTCTCAAAGCCAGCCCACCCCTTACAGCTCCCAGTCTCAAAGCCAGCCCACCCCTTACTGCTCCCAGTCTCAAAGTCAGCCCACCCCTTACTGCTCCCAGTCTCAAAGCCAGCCCACCCCTTACTGCTCCCAGTCTCAAAGCCAACCCACCCCTTACTGCTCCCAGTGTCAAAGCCAACCCACCCCTTACAGCTCCCAGTCTCAAAGCCAGCCCACCCCTTACAGCTCCCAGTCTCAAAGCCAGCCCACCCCTTACTGCTCCCAGTGTCAAAGCCAGCCCACCCCTTACTGCTCCCAGTCTCAAAGCCAGCCCACCCCTTACTGCTCCCAGTCTCAAAGCCAGCCCACCCCTTACTGCTCCCAGTCTCAAAGCCAGCACGCACATTACTGCTCCCAGTCTCAAAGTCAGCCCACTCCTTACCACTCCCAGTGTCAAAGCCAGCCCACCCCTTACTGCTCCCAGTGTCAAAGCCAGCCCACCCCTTACTGCTCCCAGTGTCAAAGCCAGCAAGCACATGACTGCTCCCAGTCTCAAAGCCAGCCCACCCCTTACTGTTCCCAGTCTCAAAACCAGCCCGTTCCTTATTTCTCCCAGTCTCAAAGCCAGCCCACACCTTACCAGTCCAGAATTATGATACAAAAATAAGTTGTAACATTACAGAGATAAACTCAAAATGACAACATGTGTGAAATACTATACTTTATTAATGTTCCATTGGAATCAACCAACATTATTTATTCATTTTATTAAAAATCAATTTCCTCCAAATCAAGGTTTCATCATTAATGGGCGCTGTCGTGCGAAAATTGATCCCCCTGACACAACAATGGGTTCTGAATAGCTGACATAGCTTCAGTTGCTATGACAACGCAACGAATACCTAACGTGTAGAAAGTTAGGAGATTAAATCGCTAGCTCACAGTTATACACGAACACCACAGAATTTACTCTACCAAGAGAGCGGGGTTAAATCACTTAAGCGCATGATTTATTATTTACTGTTAATGAGGATGTATTGAAGTTGATGGTGACTCTGAAAGTTTTCTACACTGAAGATGACCTTTAATATGACCGTATCTGACAAGTTAAGAAGTTGTGCCTGACAGCGTTGCCTTGCCTATATTATTGCTAGCATATGTAGATAGCTATCTAGTGTATTTTTGGCTCCGAAAGATGGACATACAAATACCTTAAATACACATGAGGTGGTTACCAGTAGCTGATAACGACGCACACCGGTATCCGTCTTTCAATGTCAAGATAAAACACGTAAAAAACCGGTTGAAACGACAGACGGAAATAATATTTGTTTCAGAGAAAGGTAAAGCTATTAAAATGCTAGATAGCGATAGCGAACACCACTGGATCACGTTGTATTTTCAATGGTCATAATGCTTCGTTTCATTGTAACTATTTGAAGTAAAGATGAACACAGGTTGTTTACCTATGCAAACAACTGTTTATGTTTGCATAGGTAAATTTGCACCCTGGCCAGAATTTGTACGACCACCAGTCAGGTTGAATCTTTAGGTTTACCGCTATTGATTTCTTTGTCACTGTAATTTCACCAAAGACCATAATCACTCATATTTTAAAAGTATGCCCCTTTGTGAAATGTGTATTTGCCTTTTAGTTTATTGTTTTTTCAATTGAGAATATGATAGCACTGCGGTTTAATGTTAAACCAGAGTTTGATATATACTTTATATATCCTTATATATAAGGATATCAAACGCGTGGAATGCCCATTTCACGCGTATAAGTTACGTTGATCTATAGTTCTGTACATTTGTAAGCTTAATTAAGTTGTGGGATCGTAGTAATGGATACGAACCTTCTGCTAGCTTGATTGATATTGGCTATTGGTAGCAAAATTATATTGTTAGTCAATTTAAAACTTTTAAGTTTTAATCAAATCATCAATAAAAACAGGGATTCAAATTCATGGATTTGTTTTTGATGTTGCTTTCAGGGTTAGCAAACTTCCAGAGTTACACGACCTGGTTATGTAGATAGCATTTTAATTTAACTGATATACGTTGATTTACGTGGGTTTTTGCAGTTCTCAGTAGAACATATAGGTGGGGTTTCATGTTATGAACACATATAGGGTAAAAATACGTCATTTGACATGTGCCCTGAACATCCACGGGGGTCCTGGAGCCATATACCCGCGGATAAGGTGGGCCGACTGTATATTATATCATTACATCTCTTCCTGTTTCACTAGGGGTATAAAATTGAGGTAACACGCATGCAAACTCCCTTTGTCATCCAGCACCATGAAGAAAACAAAAAACTGGCAGTTCAAAAGAGACAGATGGTCATAGACCTTCATAAATCTGATGGCTTCAAGAAGATCCACAAAAGATTAAATATACTACTTAGCATTGTCAGGGCAATTATTCAAAAAAAAAAAAACAAAAAAAAAAAAAAAAAAAAAAAAAAAAAAAAACAAACCATGGAACAGTTGAAAACCTGACAGGTAGAGGACACAAATGCATTTTGCCACCCAGGATAAGGAAGAATATGGTGAGAGAAACAAAAGCAATCCCCAAGAATCACCATGAAGGAATTGCAGGCCTTGGTGGCATTTTGGGGTCACCAGGTTTCAAGAAGCAACATCAGATGCCTCCTCCATAGCCCATAGGCTCTTTGGAAGGACTGCAAGAAGAAAGTCTTTTCTAACCCCAGCACTGACTTTTTTGCCAAAAGTCATTCTAATTATGGCTGGGCGAAAGTGCTGTGGTCAGATGAGACCAAAATTGAACGTTTTGGTCAGATTTAACATCAGCATGTTTGCCGTTGAAATGGAAATGCATACAAGGAAAATACAAGGCTCATACCCACGGTGAAACGTGGTGGTGGGTCAATGATATTTCTGGGGGTTTTTTCTTATAGAAGTCCAGGGACACTGGTTAAGATTAATGGTTTAATGGATTCAGGTATCAGACAATTTTGGCTGACAATCTGGTTGCCTCCACCAGAAGGCGGACACTTGGCCGTAGGTGGACATAGCAAGACAATGACCCAAAGCACACTTCCAAATCCACATAGAAATGGTACCAGGAAAATAAAATCAATGTTCTGCAATGGCCATCTCAGTCACCAGACCTCAATCTGATGGAAAACCCGTGGGCTTAACTGAGCAGGGCAGTTGATAAGTGCAAACCCAAGAATGTGAATTATCCTGAAAGGATCTGCAAAGAGGAATGGTCAAAAATCATTATAGAACCAGAATTAGTATAGAATCAGCATCGTCAAACAGATAAGGAAAAGACTCCATGCAGTTATCTTTGTGGTTGCATTAAGTACTAAACCAGGGGAGAATGAGGAATGTTAGGAGAGTTTAGGAATATTTCACTTTTCTCTCTCCTACTTGCTCTCTCTGCAACACAAGACCTGCACTGAGCCAGTCCCAGGAGCAGTGGCTGCATTACTAGCACAGCCTTCAGGATTTATAACATCTTTCACTGTAACCCAGTGCACCGTAGACAGAGTGCAAAACTACTAGGCTGCCTGCATATTCCACACCGATTTTGTGCATGCAGACAGAATTTGTACCGCAGGAGACATAGCTTTTGGGTGCATTTCTGTTGATTTTCTGAATGCACAGGTGACAGCGTCTGTACAGCGCAGCTCTGATCTTCATTTGAAAGGAGCAATCTGTTCATTTGTCTTTTACAGCTTATGTCAGCGTCAAACTGCCCAAGCTTTTCTGCCTGCCACTTCAAAGCTCTCCTGGAAATCACATTTACTCTTGACAAGTTGTGTCTGCCTGTGACATTATCAAACTTGACAAGGAAGACTCTGTGTGCTCTGCCATTTTTTTTTTATTTCATGAGCGGCAGGATCCAGAAACACCTTTACCTATGCAGTTTCTGCTTCTGCCTCAGCCTGTGCTCAACCTATGCATTCTCCGCCTCAGTCTGTCCAAAAAAGGGCCCGCTGGAGAACAGGTGATTCACACCGACAAACCAAGCATCTCTCTGAAGTTAATCCACTTCAGTCTCTTTGTACGGGAGGATTACCTTGGGCAGGAAGCTCTTAATGAGATCTTATTTCATACAGAAGGAGGATTTTCTGTCACAAAATCCCAATCCATGCTACCAGCACCTGCACCTATACCTCCTTATACCCTATACTTAAACCGAGGTGACCGAGAATTTTTGGGAAGGGAGGGCCGGGTGAGCAGAGGATGCAGAGTGCAGTGGTCTTGCAGGACTGTGAGGTTTTGATAACAGATTGCGGATAGGATCATATAGTTTCTCTAGCTGCCCCAAAGACAAGGACAAGAGATTTGTATTGGCTGCTGTTGGAAGCCAGTGGAGAGACATGAGCAAAGGGTGTGACATGTGCATATTTTGGCTGATTACGGACAAGTCAGGCAGTAGCTGGATAGTGTACATGGAGAGAAATGCATGTATTTTGCGAATATTTCAGAGAAGAGACAAAACTATTGCAACGCTGTACCAAATGTTTTGTAGTCTGAGATGGTGACATGATTGTTATCAAGGTAAATGAAGGGAGGGCGAAGCCAGAAAATACAGAGGCTCAGTTTTGGAGAGATTTTCGTTGAAATGATGGGGCTGGTCATCCAGGATGAGACTTCGGCTGGACAGGCATCAATGCATGCGGCAGCCTCCACCCTGGTGGGCAGGAGGGGAAGAATCAGCTGTGTGCTGTGAATTGAATAAAATCCAGAGATTAACACACCAAACTGTCCCTGGTGGGCAGGAGGAAAAGTATCAGTGTGTACTGTGAATTGAATTGAATCCTGCATCCACCCTGGTGGGCAGGAGGGAGAGAATCAGATGTGTACTGTGAATAAAATCATATCCTGAGATTAACACCCAATACTGTCCCTGGTACATAAAACAGTTATTCCTCTGCAAATTGGAGAGAATTTTAAATATTCATAACTCAAAAGTAATGACCCAAATCCATAAAAAAGCTCCTTAACGAAAACCACCTCTTTCTGCAAAGATAACAGATAAATCTCCACAAACATGCAACTGAACTCTACAAATATGCATTCCAAACAAGCACAGGCTATATGTGCACCACACTGGCGCAGAGAAATGTGTGTTCACTTCTGCCTCATCATTATTCACCCTGTTGCTTCTTCACTTCCGCAGACTGACATTAATGAAGCGACTCTATAATAGACAGGGACTGGTCTATTGTGCGCACATTAACTCCTGGGGGGTAGCTAATGACTCAAAGGATTCTTGTTTAGAGGAGTATCACCACTTTCTGCCTACTTTTTCCATGTCTCAGTGATTGAGGATTAATTCACAATTTCAGCATAGTGCATTAGACATTTGACTGAATAATTCCCTCCCATGTATGGTCTCTATCAGCCATTCAGAGTGGGCAATGAAGCATCCAAACATGTGCCAGAACTCCACATACATAGGTTTATAAAATGTGGCTTTTCATTTTAAAAAAATTAAAAACTATCCAAATCCTTGGTGTGACAGTGAAAGGACTGTATTATCTGGTGTGATAGTGAAGAGGCTGTATGAGATATGGTGTGATAGTGAAGAGGCTGTAAGATCTGGTCTGATAGTGAAAGGGCTATATGATCTGGTGTGATAGTGAAAATGCTGTATGATATGGTGTGATAGCGAAGAGGCTATATGATCTGGTGTGACAGTGAAAGGGCTATATGATCTGGTGTGATAGTGAAAAGGCCGCATGACATGGTGCGATAGTGAAAAGGCTATATGACATTGAGTAATCATGTATCTAAGAAGTCAGATATGATGCCATGTTTTAGAAATGCAAGGACATTAGGGTCCAGGCACAGTTAGTTCTGTAGGTACTTGGAAAGCAGCCGTTACAGCTATATTACTGTCCTGTTCTACTGTTGTACTACATGTTGTTTTAATTAGTCAAGGTAATATGCTCCAGTCTGACCACTGCATTATGAGTTTAGATATGATGATAATAATAATAATAATAATAATAATAATAATAATAATAATAATAATAATAATAATAATAATATATTTGGGCTAATCATCATTTTTCATATACATAACAGGAATCAGTACACTATATACACTTGTTTAAATTCTTTAGTGTTAGAAGCTCACCACCATTATTTCTATACATCTGCTGCAGGGTACTGGAAGTGCCAGAGAAGCTTTCATTTTAAATGAGTCTCTTGTCTTCTTAAGAAATAAGAAATCCTTTAGTCCCCAAAGGAAATTTGTTATCCTGTTTCTACCAGTATGACATTTTCATAGGATCAAACACCTTATCGTAGTTCTCCAGAGAGCCTTCATCACAGTAGCTCTGATATTGTTACTTCCATATTTCCCTGCAGATTCTGCTCCTTGATAGTGTATATTTCCTGGCTGGTATTCATAAGATCTTGATACATCTGTGTGTGTACCAGAGAGACAGTGTCAGGCAATTTAATCTCATGCCTGAAATGCATGAAAAGGCTTGTTTTGAGCATGATTTCTGTTCAGAATGAGATCAGAAGCAGTAAAATACAGTATTACTGTGCATTAATATGAATACAAAATGCTGTATGAACATGCTGCAATCAAACAAATAGAGCCGGGTATAAGAATCAATGTTATCAACAGTGGCAGATCATGTAATGAAATGGAGGAAGAACAAACTTTACCTCTACCCATTTTCATCCTGTCCCCATTTATCCTGCTACAGTAGCAAAAGCAACAGCTTACAGAAATATCAACATCAATCAACACAGAGTAAATGTTTGCCAGTTTAAATCTGTGATATTATTGTTCTTCTGTACAAACCCATGTGGTGTTTGTCATCCCACACATTAATTAGAGCATAACTGGTGGGCCTCTAGATGGAGAATGAATATATATAATGGTACAATGTCCAGTGAAAAATCCCAAATTTTCATTCCAGACCCAGCCAACACAGACCACCAAACACAGTAACAAACTGCACTGTTCCACATTTCAGCAGTAAATTGTCGTAGAGATGCATGTAAAAATGGTTCACAGTGTATGCACATATGACTCAACACATAAACATTTAAATGCACAAATAGATAGACATGCAATACACAAAATATTGTACTGCTGACAATAATGTGCAGTGCTTAACAACAAGGCACTTTATTCAACATTATCCACTTCTGTAAGTACAGACAAAAAGTGGAAGAATGATCTCTGGACAGATGAGCCGAAAATCTTTTGGCCTTAATGAGCACGGTATTCCAGTAGTAGAACATGGGGTGGGACGGCCTAGTTTGGGGCTGCTTTGTGGCCTTGGCCATTATAGGCACTTTGCAGACGCTCTTATGCACTTTGAGTTGTAAGTCACTCTGGATAAGTCAGGGACGAAAGTGCTACAGGTGGAGCAAAAGTCCCAAGTGGCAGTTAGGACATAATCATAACATAAGCAGAGACTGTAACCCTGTTGGGGATGCTTTGCTGCCTCCGAACCAAAAAAAACTCACCATTGCACAGGGGATCATGAACTATGCATTTTTGCCAAAAGAGTTATGTTGTCAGGTCACCCTCAGTGAGTGGAGGCCATGCTATCAGACCACTGCTCGAAAAACCTGAGTAAAATGTTTTAAAAAGAACATTCGACTGGGATTGTTGGAGAGATAAATCTATTAACATGTTGTGGCAGGACTTGAAATCAAGCTGGTCAGACATAGATGCTTACAAACAGCACAGCTGAGATGATTCTGCAAGCAAGAACAGGTTAAAACCACTTATAGCAAATGCAAGATATAATGATTAATGTCTGATAATAAACAGCTCAAGGAAATGTTCAGTGGAGATCAATGCTGCTCAGGCATGTGCCACCATTTCCTGAAAGTTCATACTTTTGCACACAATAATATTTAATGTTGGATATTATTCATAATTAGATTTTTAAAATCTGTCTTTCATCAATCTTTCTTATTGAGATTGATGTGTTAAAAAATGCATAATTCAAAGGGTTATATATAATTATATTTACTTATTCAATGAGCCATCGATGCTTATTGAGTTAAAGAAAGCTGAAGACTTCTCAGCGCTTCTGAATTGTGACTAACACTAGGTGACACTGTTGTGCTACAAAAGTACTTAGATACAGGGTGTGCATTGCAGATCATTTCCAGCAGGAGGTGTGTTCAATGTCTGCTGTTGCATGATTTTGTAGTGTGCAGCATGACAGTTATTTGAGTAGATTTGTGTCTCATACATAGGAGTTATACAACAATTAAAAATACAAAAGTCTGATGCATACGTTTATTGCACTCCAAACACAGTCATTGAATCCTGTTTATAAATGAACAATCCTAGCGCTGCTTTTACAGTCTGACTGAGTATGAACTACTTATTAAATTTCTTTATTGAAAGATTATGAAAGACTACATGAAAGTCTATCACTATGTGTGTGTGTGTGCGTGTGAGTGTGTATGTGAATGTTTACTCACACCTATGTGTCTGTAAATTTTCATGTGTGAGGTTGTGCGGGTGTGGGGTGCAGGGGTGGCTGTTTCCATAGTGCAGATGCGGGGGCTGTGAGTGCAGGTCTTTCTGGCTGGCTGCTCTCTAGGGTAATGAAAGTGGGTTTGTCACAGGACACTGTTTACGCCCGCTAAAGCACATTTCTGTGTTTGCTCCCTCTACCTTTCCTTAATTTCCTCTAAATGCACTGGGCCCCAGCAGAGGATTTCAATAAAGCCAATAAACAGGGCAGTCCAGTGAGGCGACATGCTTTTCACATTTCCGTCTGAGTGAAAGCCTCTCAATAAAACATGTTGATGCCACCCCCAACTGCTTGCAGTTAGTATCGCACCAGTTACAAGGAGGAGGTCCTGAATCATCGCCCTGATCTGCAGGGGGTCACACTGCACCCCCAAATCTGCAGGGGGTCACACACATCACCCCCAGATCTGAAGGCGGTTCAAACTGGACCCTCGAAACTCTTATTTGCTTAGTTGCTCTTAGTTGCTCTATACATGAAACAGAACTCTTTAGTCATCAGACCCTATTTTTGCAAAAACAATGCAGGCTCCTAAAATATGGACTCCTTGCCTGAAAACATCCAAACATTAAAAGTATTTCAGTGTTTTAAAAAAACATAATTTTTCTAGTTCTTTTTACATTTATAAAGACCTCTTAAAGTCTCTTAATTTTAATCCTCAGTGTCCTTGGGTACCATTTTTCATGCCATGCTTTTTCTGTTCCTGGCTAGGCCACTTGGTATGTATGTTTGTATATAAATGCTTGTGTGTGTGTGTGTGTGTGTATGAGTCTGAGAAATCAATCCACTGTACTCAAAATCCAGAGCCGAAGGCTGGGAGTGTGCATATGTGTGCTTTTCCATGTTTTCTAGCTTCTCGTTGAGATTTGCTTTTATTTGCACATGAGACAATTTATTTTGCCAAAGCACATTCAAGCCAAACACTAAGGTAAAAGTGCATACAATAGATAAAACGGTTCATGCAGTCACTTGCTGTGGGTGTGTGACTTTAATGGTTCCTGTAGTCAATGGCTGTTTGAATCAAATGCATTGCGCTTCTTTTATCTCCCAGTGAAAATGGGACTCATTGCTGGCTTTGAAGAGTTTGGAGGTCTCGACAGATCCATATATGTTTCCATATAGTGAGCTCAAGTCTCATAGTCCTAACAGCTTAGACTCATTCAGTCTGCCTGTGTCTGTCCTTCTCAATAGCCAGAATGTGTTCACTAACTCTTGTCCATTGTCAATGTTTTTCCTCATACTTGATCCGGTAGTTTGCCATGGTATACAGTCCTTTGGGGCAAGATAACATTGCATTTCCCTTTGTCTTAGTGTTCCAAATGTTCATTCAGTGTTGCTGCCATGGTCCTGGGGCTGCAGAATGCTGAAAGCTTAATTGGTTAATTGGAGGCAACATTATTTGCAGCCAAATCAAATTCAAATTCAATCAAAATGGTAACCCAAGTATAATTTGTATTTTTATGTAACCTGATTTCTACAGGACCTTATTTTCCATGTGCATGAATGAGAGTGGGCCATAAATATTGAAGCATGGTGCTTTGCAGAGATTTTTTGTTTCTTGCCGCTTGTATGTTACTTTTCTTCCTAGCATTTGGTTGTACATCTGCCTTGAACTGTTGATGTAATAAAAAGGATCTAAGAGGTTGCACTCCCCTCCTTTTAAAAACAAAATTTAAGTGATCATGACCTCAGATAGATCTTACTCTCTCTCTCCCTTCTTCCAAGGAGGAAGTTCTTCTGTTGGTTTTTTGCCACTCCATAGATTTCCATTTTCACCTTAAAAACACACAATGGCCTCCGGCAAAAGCCAACCTCCTCCAGTGGTAACAGCTGGTTTTGAGCACTTTCAGCAGTCTCAAATGTATTCTGTTACTGAGGGTAAACTCTTCAATAATGCATGCCATTTCTGCTGAGATTTGTGTCCCTGGAGTTACAATGCCCTCCACTCTGTTATGACTCCCAGCCCCTGCACTCCTTGCTGAAACTTTGCTAGCTTAAGGTCTCTGTGTTAGCTCTGCTGCCTGTGTGGTAGCTCTGTAGGCTGTGGTAGCTCTGCTGGCTGTGTGCTAGCTCTGTAAGCTGTGTTAGCTCTGCTAGCTGTGTGTTAGTTCTGCTGAGACTTAGTGAGCTCTGCTGTCTGTGTGCTAGCTCTGCTGGCTGTGTGTTAGCTCTGCTGAGACTTAGTGAGCTCTGCTGTCTGTCTGTTAGCTCTGCTGAGACTTTGTGAGCTCTGCTGTCTGTGTGTTAGCTCTGCTGAAACTTAGTCAGCTTTGCTGTCTGTGTGCTAGCTCTGCTGGCTGTGTGTTAGCTCTGCTGTCTGTGTGTTAGCTCTGCTGTCTGTGTGCTAGCTCTGCTGGCTGTGTGTTAGCTCTGCTGAGACTTAGTGAGCTCTGCTGTCTGTGTGTTAGCTCTGCTGGCTGTGTGTTAGCTCTGCTGAGACTTAGTCAGCTTTGCTGTCTGTGTGCTAGCTCTGCTGAGACTTTGTGAGCTCTGCTGTCTGTGTGTTAGCTCTGCTGAAACTTAGTCAGCTTTGCTGTCTGTGTGCTAGCTCTGCTGGCTGTGTGTTAGCTCTGCTGTCTGTGTGTTAGCTCTGCTGTCTGTGTGCTAGCTCTGCTGGCTGTGTGTTAGCTCTGCTGAGACTTAGTGAGCTCTGCTGTCTGTGTGTTAGCTCTGCTGGCTGTGTGTTAGCTCTGCTGAGACTTAGTCAGCTTTGCTGTCTGTGTGCTAGCTCTGCTGAGACTTTGTTACCTCTTTGTTAACTTTGTATACTGCCACCTTTAGTTACACAGCAGGGCATGGTGTGTGTGTGTGTGTGTGTGTGTGTGTTTTTCCAGCCCTGTCCCTCTCTCTCCCACTCACATCTTCTCTCCCTCCACCCCTCTAGAATGAGGGAAGAATGTGAGGAATTTCAAAGCCAAAGGATGGAAAAATAACCACAGCAGAGAGAAAACTCAACTCTACTGGTGTATCATGTGCATGTGTGTGTATGATCAGGGTTAAACCACACTGTTCCATGTAAAAAAAACCACATAATAAATCAAACAAAAGATTCGTATTTGAATACTGGAAGATAATGACAAAGCTGAATAAACAGCGAAAACAAAAAAGAAACTACACTCTGCCAGTATATCTGCCATGCTGAAAAATGAAAACATGCCCTTACCAAATACAGTCTGTGTGATAACAGCCTGGCCTTCACACAGGACAACACAAACACCTGGCTCAAAGAAGATCAGTCATGTGATCACTGTCACACAGGCAATATTGAGACAGGGATTCACTTCCTCCAACACTAAATACTCATAAATTCCCTGGGGAGACAAAAACAAAGCAAGCTCATTTCAGTCTGAGTTACTGGAAGTGATGTAGATTCACTAAATCAAGCATTGCTGATTGAGTTTAATCATTATCTTGAGAAGAATTCTCTCTCTCTCATTAGGGGCATATTCAGATTAAACAGGGGCTGGCTCAGCACAATGAGCAGAAGAATGACAGGACCAGGGTGGCATATCTCAGGTTGGAAGAATAATCCCACATTATACAGGACTTTGAGAAACATAAAAGCATGACCATGCTGACCATGTAATCGCATATAAATGACCATGTAATTTACAGACTTACTTGGTGTTATGCTGCCTGAGGTGCAGCGCCACTGCTGTATCAGGACACTTCAAAAACAAAAACAGGGCTCTACGTTACCCACAGCCAGTGCTCTGCATTACCCACAGTCAAGGAGCTGTGTTAACCACAGCCAGGGAGCTGTGTTACCCACAGATAGTGTTCTGTGTTACCCACAGCCTGTGCTCTGTTACCCATAGCCAGGGAGCTGAGTTACCCACAGATAGTGTTCTGTGTTACCCACAGATAGCGTTCTGTGTTACCCACAGCCAGTGCTGTGCGTTACCCACAGCCAGTGCTCTGTGTCACCTACAGCCAAGGCATGTGTTACCCACAGCAAGGGAGCTGTGTTACCCACAGCCAGTGCTCTGCATTACCCACAGCCAGTGCTCTGTGTTACCCACAGTCAAGGAGCTGTGTTAACCACAGCCAGGGAGCTGTGTTGCCCACAGACAGTGCTCTGTTTCCCATAGCCAGGGAGTTGTGTTCCCCACAAATAGTGTTCTGTTACCCACAGCCAGTGCTGTGCGTTACCCACAGCCAGTGCTCTGCGTCAGCTACAGCCAGGGCATGTGTTACTCACAGCAAGGGAGCTGCGTTACCCACAGAAAGTGCCCTGTGTTACCCACAGCCAGTGCTCTACGTTACCCACAGCCAGTGCTCTGCATTACCCACAGCCAGTGCTCTGTTACCCATAGGCAGGAACTGTATTACTCACAGCCAGGGAGCTGTGTTACCCACAGCCAGGGAACTGTATTACCCTCTGTGTTACCCACAGCTAGGGAGCTTTGTTACCCACAGATAGCGTTCTGTGTTACCGGTGTGACAGTGTTCTGTTATACCAACAGCCAGGGAGCTGTGTTATCCACAGGCAGCGAACTGCGTTACCCACAGCCATTGCTCTGCATTACCCACAGTCAAGGAGCTGTGTTAACCACAGCCAGGGAGCTGTGTTGCCCACAGATAGCATTCTGTGTTACCAGTGTGACAGTGTTCTGTTATACCAACAGCCAGGGAGCTGTGTTACCCACAGGCAGCGTACTGCGTTACCCACAGCCATTGCTCTGCATTACCCACAGTCAAGGAGCTGTGTTAACCACAGCCAGGGAGCTGTGTTGCCCACAGATAGTGTTCTGTGTTACCCACAACCAGGGAGTTGGGGGTTACCCACAGTCAGTGCTCTGTGTCACCTACAGCCAGTGTACTGCGTTACCCACAGCTAGGGAGCTTTGTTACCCACAGATGGAGTTCTGTTATACCCACAGCCAGTGCTCTACGTTACCCACAGCTAGTGCTCTGCATTACCCACAGTCAAGGAGCTGTGCTACCCACAGCCAGTGCTCTGTTACCCACAGCCAGGGAGCTGTGCTACCCACAGCCAGTGCTCTGTTACCCATAGCCAGGGAGCTGTGTTACCCACATCCAGTGCTGTGTGTTACCCACAGCCAGTTGTCTGTGTCACTTACAGCCAGGGCATGTTTCACACACAGCCAGGGAGCTGTGTTACCCACAGATAGTGTTCTGTGTTACCCACAGCCAGTGTTCTCTTACCCATAGCCAGGGAGCTGTGTTACCCACAGGGAATGCTCTATGGTACCCACTAACAGTGCTCTATGCTACCCACAGTCAAAGAGCTGTGCTACCCACAGCCAGGGAGCTGTGTTACCCACAGATAGTGTTCTGTGTTATCCACAGCCAGTTTACGGTGTTACCCACAGCTAGGGAGCTTTGTTATCCACAGATGGAGTTCTGTTATACCCACAGCCAGTGCTCTGCATTACCCACAGTCAATGAGCTGTGTTACTCATAGCCAGGGAACTGTATTACCCACAGCCAGTACTCTACGTTACCCACAGCTAGTGCTCTGTGTTACCCACAGTCAAGGAGCTGTGTTAACCACAGCCAGTGCTCCGCATTACCCACAGTCAAGGAGCTGTGTTAACCACAGCCAGTGCTCTGCATTACCCACAGTCACGGAGCTGTGTTACCCATAGCCAGGGAACTGTATTATCCACAGCCAGTACTCTACGTTACCCACAGCTAGTGCTCTGTGTTACCCACAGTCAAGGAGCTGTGTTAACCACAGCCAGGGAGCTGTGCTACCCACATCCAGTGCTCTGTGTTACCCACAGCCAGGGACCTGTGTTAGCCACAGCTAGGGAGCTTTATTGCCTACAGATGGAGTTCTGTTATACCAACAGCCAGGGAGCTGTGTTACCCACAGCCAGCATACTGCGTTACCCACAGCCAGTGTTCTGTGTTACCCAAAGCCAGTGAATGGTGTTACCCACAGCTAGGGAGCTGTGTTACCCATTTTTTTATTGCTTTATTCTAATATTAAATGACAGATAATCCCAGAGTATGAAGCAATCATAAGTACAAATACATTTATTTGTGGATTTCCATGATGAATTGCACTTACTTTTGTATATTGCGGGGAAACATACATGTACTGTCATGGTTTTAACTGAATAATTGTCTCTGTTTTTAGCTGTGATCCAAACAATGTGAAGCAGGCTTGCCAACAG
>JAFBMS010002002.1:0-33617 GCA_019788955.1 Albula glossodonta
TATTAACTGTGGTCTAAGGCATTGAATAATTTTCAATATAACATCCTTGAATTTACAACGCCTTATTTTCTGTCTTTATATATCCCAGCATCCTGTTTTTTTATAGCCACAGCAGAAAGCCTAGATCCTGATAAACTTTGGTTTACTGTTACTCCCAGTTTTTTTACATCTGTCACATTCCAATTTTCTATCCCCCATTAAATAGTCCTGTCTAACATTCTTAGTTCCCACATGCAAAACATTACATGTCGCTATGTTAAATGTAATTCCTCAGGGAATAACAAAGGCTACCTTAGGTTAAAGGTTACGTTGAAGTAAATTGAATGCCTCCCATGGAGGTGATATTGTTAGTTCAAAAACACAAAGGGGAAATGCAGACGAGCTTGGGAGAGGACTCCTGACTTTCTACTACTGCACAATTAAAGCACAGCTTGACAAGGGAGCTGAAGTATGCTGTACAGTAATAGGAGCGATCAGGAAGAAGAGGTTAACCAAGCCCACTCTCCCATTCTCTCCCATTCTCTAGATCAGAGTTTCTCTTTTGGAATGTTGGTGACTTTTCTCAACAAGTCAGCACGTTTTTTAAACAGCTTAGCTGCTTCTTGATAGGTGTCACCTTACTGTTTAATTGCTGAATGTTTCTTCTCAGCATCTTAGAGATGTTTTTATATATTTTCACAGATTTATGCAAGGTTTGTTGCATTGTTTCAAATGTAGGACTGTGATATATGACAGCACCAGATTGCATTTAATAAAATATTATTTGAATTAAGGTATTTTGATTCAGTGAATAAGTGTAGGACACTGTGAAGGCCACAAGTCAATTACCACACAAAAGAATCTGGGCTAAAACATGTAATTTAGCAGAATTATATGCTGCTGCTGTCAAGTGTAATTACTGAGCTGAGAATCATTTCCAATATGATAATTACAAAAGTCTTTTTCAGTCTCAGAAACAGGGAGAGGAAGATAGAGATGGGGAAAGAAAGAATCCGTGAGGACAGTTCAGATGTAGGTGCTGCAAATTAGCACAATGGGAGCTTGCAGATATTTCTGACAACACACCCAAGTCAATGACGGTGAAAAGGAGATCAGAGGACAATGCTTCAACGATAAAAGTGTCCCAGACGGAATAGTAAGTAAAGCAGTCAGAAAATGATTCAAACAAACACATCTCTGAAGAGTGTATGTAAAACCTGTCTTTACTTACATGGCACTGTGAGAACAATGAGCTTTAAATGTATTGTAAGGGAAAGCACGGTTCTCTGCAGAGGCACGGTGAGCGAACAGCTGAGGAGACATTTTGTAGAAGTTCATTAGTTTGAATGTACCCACATGATCTGTTTCTGGACTTCTCCTCAGAGTTCACCTTACTCTATGTGCCTCCTTAACATGGTGCTACAGACTGGGCCTCTTACACAACATATGAGCAGTCAGCATAGAACCCCAGCTAAATGTAGCCCCAGTCACCTACAGGGCTCCTGCATAACAGTTTGTGTAAATGCTTTCCACTGTGCTCATGATATCCTCTGAAATCAAATAAAATTTCCCTCAGTGAGGTCCTGCCAGTTCCACATGTGAAGCTCCTGTATCTTCACTCTTATCCCTATTTCCAGGATCTGCCTCTTGTGGTATGCATTTTGGGCATATGTTTCCCAGTTCCAGTCTGGTACTGTGTAGGCAGTACATGCTCTCATGTTTTGGAAAAGGAAGGACAGTGCAACCAGAAATCCCACTGTACAGTTATTTATAAAAAAGGTGTAGGCTATGCATAAGAATATGAGATCAAAATGAAGAAATACTGTATAATTCAATGTATGTTAAAATATGCAGGTCATAATGTTTAATGTATTAATTTTTCATTGTACTTATGCACAGTCATTTAAATTGGTATATTGGTATAAGGCACCTATTAATAGGATAAGTAATTACAAACAATATTTTAGATGAATTTTCATGCATTTGAAATACATGGTTTTGTTCAATTATTTTAAAATCAGTCATTTCTTTACATTGTTGAATGAATTTGTGATTCTGATATGTTTGCTTCTCAGCTCAAATAAAATGATTTCACTGGTTCTGGGTGCATACTGGATAGCTGCTAAAACACTATATGGTTAGTTCTGTGCTTGTGCAGACCTTTTTGGTGAGGGAGTGAGTTACATAAGCTTACATTAATGAAATCAAAACAGCAAAGAGCTGCAGTGTTATACCTCTGGAAGAGATGTTAATCCAGACATCTACCCCTGCCAAGTTTATGCTCAGCCATTTTAATCTGCATATACAAAGGCCATTTTTCCATTATTCATGTGAAGTGGATGTGGCTATGGGCGATTTGCCCCAGTCAGCTGTAGTTTAACTCTGTGGGGTGGGGTGGGAGTGGAGTCAGGGTCAGGGGAACATTTCACAAACTGGAGGTGCCTTTGTCACAGTGAGCATCAGGGCTTTCCCCACAGCCCATGGACCATAGGAGGTGGTGCGGTAGTGGGGATGGATAGATGGGATTTCTGTGTTCTCTCACTCGCCTCCCACAGCTGCCCACCCCCTGAATAATTCACAGCTAGAGCTGCAGGAGCAATTTACCTCAAAGGAAAGGGGCAAACACAAGGCGTTGTTAATCTTTCATCCTAAGGAATAAAACATGAGGGAGCAGACATGGTTTTCCAGAGCCTGGCAACAGATGGACATGTCTTAATGTTTAATTCAGCTGCTCATCGGGCGATGGTTGCATTATAGCAGACCCAGGTGCTCAGAGCACGTTAGCCATGTGCCAAGTCAACTCATGTGTGTACTTTAAAGCCTACCTGTGGTAATGGGCCATTTATCTCAGGGACATGTTTGCTTATCCATACTGCATGCTGATGATCTGAGGGAAAATGAGGGGCGTTTCGCTACATAATGATTCTCCGTAATGTAATGTAATATAATGTAATGTAATGTAAATAAAAGCCAAATTAAGGTATATATTCACAGTGCATATGGGGGGAGGGGTGGGGAAAAAAAGATTCTATTGCATTCAAGAGTCAAGGTAGAGAGCTGGGCAGGTTTGTCTCCACTGTACAGAGTGTACTATGTCAGATCCTGCAGGATACAGATGTGTTGTGTTAGGGCAGAAAGGCAAATGTCAATGTAGAAAGGTATCATTACAGTCTTGAAATATTTCTGCTTCCTAGAATTTGTGCATTACCATCTACTATAAATGACTTTCAGAGCTTTACACATATTTTATCTGCTTATCACCAATGAACTTCTCTAAACAGAATGCCACATGTGACATGTGAATAAAGACTACTGGCAGAGGAGCATGCAGTAAAGTATTAAATGTAAACACGTCAAACCATCATGATCATTGATTAATTCTCGATCTGATGATCGACTCAGTTCAGCTATCTTTCCAGACATCTTCATCAGCGAAGTAGATAAGGAGATGGCTAACGCTGAACTGACAGAAACACCTGAATGAAAGGTGCCCTCTGTCCTTCCAGTTCTAGGAGTGGCAGGAGGAGTCCTCACTCCTGAAGAACCCTACGTTTTGTTAAACGCATATGGATCAATGGCGAAAGTGACAGCTGACCCCATTTCCTACCCGCTGTTTAAGATATGGAGGAATGTTTTTAGAATGCTGTAAATAAAATGTTTCTCGCACATTCTTTGGCACATCAGGCTAGTCTCATCTCTCCCTGTCATCAAAGGTAAATACTTTCTCCAGAGAAGATGCACAAGGTTTTTAAAAAATAATCTTTGCTGCCAAGGGAGGCCTGTTCTGGCATCCGCTACAGGTTCCAAGACCTGAACACAAGAAAGGAGGCGGGGGGTGGAGATTTTAAGGGATTTAAACATCTTGTGTGATCACAGCTGAGCGGTAAAGGAGAGCCAGCGCAACAGACGTGGATCTTTTTGAAAATCTGCCCTCCAACCATCTTACAGGTCATCAGTAAATGTCAGGTACAGTTTGTGAGATATAGGAGCTGACTGCTTTCATGGTAACAGATGGATGTCTCTGTCCTACTTTCATATCAGAGGGAAGTATGCAGTATCATTCTGGGATCTCTGACAGTTTGTGTAATTTACCTATAGGAGTATGTCTTCTAAAAATGTATCTTCCTTATTTAACACCAGTACAGGATATATTCTCCTAAGAAGGTGTTATTGGCAATCTGCCCACTGAAGTTCAGAGCTCATATAAAGACAATCGACTATGCTAATGCTGTATGCTATTATGCACTCTCTATTAAAAGTTAACTTTGATTCCATTCCAGGTGCCTGTCTGTCATTGCACTGAAGCACTACCAAGATAAATTACAACTGGAATGGGTGTTTATCTGAATTTTAGTAATGATGAATTGATGCCTATGGCATATTGAATTACACTCATTGTTTGTGGATTTTTTAAAAAAAAAAAAAAAAAAATTATAGTGTTGATGGAACGTGCTAAATTACTTGTGTAATGGAACCAGGGCCAGACGCTGGGGAGGCTCCAAGCCTGTTCTGTCCTGTCTCAAAGAGGTCTGGAGGAAGTCTGGTTGCCCATCTGGGGTGCAAATGACAAGTGTCACCTTTGTCAGGGAACAGTGAAAAAAAGATGATGGTGAAAGCTGTTAATAATGAACAAATGTGGATGGTTGGCAATCTAGCATGTGTCAGCTTGCCACCGCCATTGCAGATTTAATCGCCTAATTGGATATGGGGACATAAGGGGCCAGCATTTTATTTTCTCCTTTTGTTGTTTCAGCTTAAGCCAAGCAATAGTTATTTGGGCAAATTCATACCATTTATTCATGCAACTGGCCTCCAAAACAGCCATGTGTGCCTGCTCATGCTATTACTCCGAAGGATTTGCTGTTCCTGCCAGCATGGAAATTTGGGGAACTACGCACACACACCACACAAACAAATAGAATAATACACTCTTCAACCAAGTCTTACTAATTGCCTTCTTCCTTAACTCTCATAAACATCCTTGAATATGCAGTACTCGTGACTGGTATAAAAATCTCTAGAGTGTGTAGCTGATGATGGATTCTTTCTGGAGACCTGGTGAAGAATGCATTGTCTGTTGTAGCTGGCAGTCTGGGGGATGAGGGTCATTTGCTTGGTCTGTGGGAGGCCACACTGGAGTTAGGTGTTGTTTTTGGCAGACTGAATGGAGACAGATTGGATTAATGATCCCCCCAGCTGGTCATCATGGGGTGAGGTGGAGAGGCGCCGGAGGGGAGCGCTCATTCTCACTCATCAGGAGATGTGGTGTCTGAGGAGTCTAGCGTCATCAGGTATTACCTACCCTGGGAAATGTGAACATGCAAATTACACTTTACAATTATCAGATAATGAGTGGTAGAGGAAATTGTCATCTTTCTTCTTTCTCAAAATGGAAACACTGTAAAATGACTCATATTACTAACTAAATCGCAAGTAAAGATTGGAGAAGTAGTGATGAGTCCTGGTCAAATTCCACTTAAAAAGGCTCTCCAAAGAAGACCATCTAACCAGCCCTTGTGTATCTGATTTGCTATATCATCCCTTGAAATCCCTACCCAAATTGAATCCCAGATCACCACTGCAGAGAACTGAGATCTCAGTTGACCACCCTGGCTAAATGCAGGTGAGAAAATTTGCAAGATCAATAGCCTGACTTTTTAAAAATTATGAATCCTGTGTACAGTTTGTGGAGAATATATACAATAAAATCCTGGTATTAGTAAAGCAAACGTTTGCAATCAAGGTAACCCTTTTTAGCATGGATTGATTCTCTACTTGGTTAGCATTAAAGCTGCAAATATTATTCAATCTTCTGATACGAAAGAACTTCTCATAATTTAACCAAAATGACACAAAGTGTTAGAGTGCACTTTGGGAAGAGAGAAAATGGGACACCTGCCTCAGTGAAACAATAAACTCTTGGAAAATTGGTAAAGTAAGAATGGATGTAAACATTCCACAACACAAACCAGTGGCTCCATTAAAAAGACCATACATAAAATCCCACAAGGACAAGCTGAAATTAGAGTGTGATCACTGGGCTCACATAAAAAGCCCAATCATGAATATGGAGTGACCTTCGTGCAGTGAATCTGTGGGGATGGACTTTGGGGCCCTTTACACATCTCCCCTCTTAACAAACATACTCATCATGCCTGTGTTTTTCTACATGCTTATGAATTTTTAAAAAACAGAATGTAATGTTTAAACTGAACTCCTGAGGTTCCCACTGCAAAGAATGTTGTTGCCTTCTGTTTCATTTATTCTGAACATGTTCTATGGTGCCACAGAGCACACTTCAGCTCTTTCAGGTCTACAGAGACTGCCAAAGAGGAAGCTCAACCTTTATGCACTCATGTAGTTATTTAGATGCTGAACTAAGATGATGTGATGCGACATGCAGGCTGGCCTGGTGATACAGGATGGGAGACATCCCCTCCGGGCCCTCTGTGTCACACTGTCCCCTGTCCTTAAACCATTTGGGCCTCCCTTCCCGTATGTGTCCTGCCTCTCGCTTGCTTTGAACAGTCATTACCTGCAGTGGCGACCTCAATTAGCACCTCTCGGCCTTGGCTAACCCCAGAATGCGTCGCTGGGCTCTGACAGCCAAAGCACAGCTGCAACTTTCTGCCTCTGCTATCCAGAGCTGCAATTCTCGGTGTATCTGCAGAGCAGCCAGGGGAAATCAATTTTTTTTTCATTTGAATGTTATTTTCAAACCTTTAAAAGAGAGCTCTCCCTACAGTTCAGTGTCTGGAGGGTGAATCAGCGATAAAGTCAGAACAGCACATTTATTGTGGGAAGCAAATTAAAAACATAAATGTAAACAAAATCCAGCATTAATAATTTTTGGCAGAGCAGAAAGTGCACATAAAAAGAATATACAATTACACTAAGAGACCACTTTATTATGTACATCCACCCTTTCCCTAATATAGAATGCTCAGTCAGTGACAGCACCATATGCTCAGACTATGCTATTAAAGCAGGTAGGCATGTACAAATGGAGTACGTACAATGCAGAGGGACAATGGGCAAGATGAAAGATCTAAGGGTCTTTGAATGTGGAACGGGTAGTGCGAACCTGATGTGGCAGTTTGAGTATATCAGTGCCACTGGCATCTTCATGGTTATTCATCCCTAAAACATTCAGTCAACAGTCATCCTATGGTTGGAAACACCCCGTTGAGAGGATAAAAAAGAAAACTGAATGCAAATGGCAGAACAATCTGCAAACAATCACCCTCCAATAACCAAACCATTCAGGGTATCCGAATGGACTGGTTATATCCAGAGAGAATAAGACATTCATATTTTGGATTTCGGGCAGCACCTTTCATATACATTCTACATGAGCCAGCTTAAAACTACATGACCTAGGATGAAAAGAAAAAGAGACAGAAAAAAACAAATCGCTACTACTGTATGATTAATGCTAGGAATGTTTTAAACATATCTATTTGGTTTAGCATATTAATCATTTAAACTGGAAAACCCGAGAAACAAAATAAGACAAAGCAGATAAACTATTCTTACTCAACAATTTGAAAAAGAACTTTTACTATCCCTACTACTTTATAGGGATAAAGAAGAGGGACATGCCTTGGTCTGTGAGTTTTGGCCTATGGTATTCCTTGTGCACTTGGTGAACCTCAGCAGATAGATCTTCAAGAAAGATGAGGAATTTCCATCAGTGATGTTAATGTTTTTGTGGTTTCCAGGACACGTTCCTTGCCCATAAAAAGTAGAAAATGGATGTTCACGGGCCTTGGGGTTGGGCTGGGCTCAGGGGGGCTGGGATTGCCCTGGGTACCCTCTGCAGCTTGATCTGATGGTAAACTGAGAGGTTTGGCCATCCTGGAAATTTGTTCTGTAAACACCTATGAAAGGGCTAAGCTCTCTCTGCACTTTCTTGCAGTTCCAACAATATTACAATGTTTACAGTTTTCTCAAGTAAAATGTTTGACCATGCATCATCAATAGTCTGGTGCAGGGATCGTCCTCCAGCTTAGATATTCTGAGGTAATTGTGTTTGAACATTAGACAGAGCAGTTTCCATATATGAGACTATATCCACAATTTCCCCAAGATGCCTTGTAATTCTGTCCAATACACCCTGCCACAACGTGATATTAGTCATTAAAAAAGGTGGTATGATCAGGTCAGATTCACCTGCTTTGCCACACCTCCACCTTGACTGAACTTTTTGAAAAGTTGAAAGTTTTTTGGGTACCTGATTGTTTGGAATGTTAATGAGATTGAACAGATTAACAAATCTACTCTGTAAAATGGAGTTAATGTTTTTTCACCGATGTTAACAGCACTTTAATTGAGCAGACAACTGACCTTTGGGTTGCATCCATTAAACTGAATAGAATTTTACCAGTACATAGCAGTTTGTGGGACTACAGCTGAAAATCAGCTGTTAGAGCTCTTTTCCCATGTGTGAATGTGAGCTGGCAGTTTTTGAATTATATCCACACTTAAAACCAACTGGACAGACCTCAGGGGTTGGCCAGCTCAAGTCTTGGCTTTCTGTTCTGATCTAATCTCTAAGTGGCATGGTTTTTCACAACAGCTGTTGAGGCAGACTGGGCCATGCCCTGGGTGATTTGGGCCATGCCCAGTTAAAGATGCACTTGTTTAGACAGGCAAACCAACAAGAGAGGTTTCACAACACTGGGATTTAAATAAAGGGAAAAAGAATTGCTTCAAAAGCAGGTTATTATCAACTTGGCTACAGAAGACTTCAAGAAATCTCCTTCATCCTGATTCATTTAATGAGAGCCATAATAATTGACAAACCACTTAAAATAAGTCATTGAGCTCTTCTGATACAATTCAAGATGGTGCATGCGACAGAGACATCTAAGAATCAGATCTCAGGGGGAGATCCTTAACTTGCACTGCCAGGTCTAAAGATGTTAGTAAAGGTCTCTATGTGAACTAATCAATGAAATCACAGAGAGATGTTTACATTGTTGCCTTTGTGGACTGGGTTGTGTGTAATCTTGAATGTGAGCTTGAACCTTAAACTTCAAGCACATCCAAGGCTTTGATGGCAGGAAACCCACAGAGGTCTTTAAATAACATTATGGCTTTTCCTCCACCCATGAAGGGCAGTATACAGTCTCAGCTTCTGGCTTATCCAATCACAGAACCAAGTATGAAGAGTTCCTATTTACATATTCCAGGTAAACAATTCAGACATGACACAAAAAATTAGTTAAACAGTCCATTCTTTTTGTAGTTTCAGTGCTTTAATGGCCAATTTGAAACAATTCAATGCAAATGTAATTCTTTTGATTCAATGCAGATGGCAGCTTTTTGATTCAGGGTGAATGCAAGCTTTTCACTGCAGAAATTTTGGAAAGCGCCTGTGGCAGGAAAGGCATGTTATTATGTGTTCACCATTGAACAATGCCTATCTGACTTCTGTCATAGAATTCAAAATCCACATTTTCATTCCCAAGTCACCGTCTGTTTGAAGGCAGATGCCAGCTTGTGCATTCTCCCCAGGGTCACTTTAGACAAATGCTGTGATGCGTCAGCTCTGTCCTCGGCTGCCGTGTCAAAGCGCCCGGTGAGTGCACACGGCAAGGAGACACTGCTGCTTATTACCCAGAGCTCCTCTCTATGTGAACACCTTCTCACCTATCGATCGCCTGTGGTTTTGAAAGATTATTCGACAAGAGCAGATGGAGTTGTTGCTCACAGGACGGATTAAGAGAGCATCTCTGTGTAGGGACCAGCACAGTACATGCATACAATACATTTCAAGACACAATCATTATTTAAAAATTAAAAACTGTGCAAATAACTTACCAGTTATTAGATCTTGCTAATCTTACATTTCACTCTGGTGCAACTTCAAAATGCAGTACAATTTGACTTGACATTTCCCTCCAGGGAAAAGGAAAGTAAAAATGATGTGATAGACCCACCAAATATAATTATATGCTGTGACTGCTGGAGGTAAGTGACAGATGAGAGGTGTGCAATATCATGTAACTCTTGAGAATTAAAGCCCTCTGACTGGTGTTCCTTGAGGTACATATGTGCCCAGGCAAACTGTGATTACTCATTTATTGGGCTGTCTTGTAATTTTTCTCTGAGCTCTCCATCTACCTAGTGCACTGCAGTGTCTCTTGACCGATTAGGAAGTAAAAGGGGGTTGAGGGGGGTTTACTTTGTATTCAGAACACCTCCAGGCTTCATCAGGATCTTCTCTACTCATTCTATGTTTCATGCTCTGATCACTAATCCTATAGAGGATAGGAGTCATGTTCTTTTCAGGCACTAGGTGAGGAGATTGCAATGAGAAAGAATCATCCCATTGTCAGTAATGCTGTTTAATCTGGTGTTTTTCTGTTTGTTTGTTTTCTACTGTTTTCGTGTGTTTTGGTTTTCTTTGTCCCCCGTCCATGTGCTTTTGTTTTCATTGCCCTTTTGTGTCTGCTTTGTCTCCTGCCTTGTTACCTTGTTACCTGATTACCTATTTATTTCACCTGCCTTTTTGTTCACCTGTGGCTCATTGCTCATTAGTCTGTGTATTTATACCCCGTTCTGTCCTTCTGCAAGTTTGTCTCAGTTTCTTTGGTCTCTATGTATGCTATAAGCCTTTTTGTGCCCACCTGCCCATTATTACCTGTGTCTGCTTCCTGGTTTTTGATCTTGTGCTCTCTGATTTTGTACTGTTGCTGAGTCTGATTACAAATTTTGTTTGCCTGATTTTTTGACTACTCTCCCAGATTGTGTTTTTGTACTGTTGCTGAGTCATTCTGGTTTTGACCTTTGCCTGTTTTCGACCATGGTTTTTTTTTTTTTTTTTTGGATTTTGCTGCTCTGCTCAATAAACCAAAAGCATTGTTTGCATTTGGGCCCTATTCTGAGCTCTGATACCCATAGTCTGCCCCTCCATACAATTCATAGCAACACGATTCAATATATTTTTGAACCAGTGGTGTATCATAGCTAATAAGCTTTATTTAGCTCTTAAACTCTTCCTTTCAAACACATTTTAAAGTTGTGTTGGGTTTGAATTAATGAGCATTGCTTGTAGCTATTGCAGTTCCAGAGAACTAGCTGCAAACAATCTACAGTCACCTGTCATATCCTGTTTGTGGAATGTATAAAATTCAATAATATAAGTAATTACTCAATGTAATCTGACAGGGTGGTGGAGTATGATAGGTTTTTCTTGGTCTTTGGAGAATGCAGTTCTAAAGTTTCTACCACAGCATCTGACACAAGTCATGATTCTGGGCTTCCAAGAAAATGGTATGAGATAAATGGACATTTAGCCATGCTGAGTTCAATCAGACGCCTCCGGACTCAGCATTATCTTCAAACATAAATCAAAACTGAGATGAAAAGAAATGCTGGGCATGGGAAATAGCTAAAAAAGTCACCTTTATTTCCTCTGAAGTGGGTGCTCGCCAGTGCCTTGTCCCTGTGCCACAATGTGACATGTACAATGTCAGTCTGCTGACATGCCTGCCACTCTCTTTGCTTGTGTTAATTAAACCACGGGGATGAGAGGAGAGGAGTGGGGGCAGAGAGGAGTGGAGTGCAGCTCTGTTCCAAGGTGTTTGTGCTTGCAAAACATTGCCTGCAGCAACAGAAATTTCAGTTATCTTATTTATTTCTGCAAATAATTTGTTACAAAATGATTATCTCTAAAAGCCAGAACGACTTAGATATATTATCCCAAATTCTTTTTCTACAAATGGTATGGATATGTATAAATTCACTTTTCAGCTTTTTCAATGCTGTGATTTTAATTACACAGAATGGAATATCAACATTTTTTTTCTCCTTCTGCATGCAAAGGACATTGCGAATTCAATGAGCTGTCAATAGGATTTCTAGTGATTGAGTGCTCAGTCTGAAATTAGGTCATCTTTAATGGTTCTCAGGCAAGCTGGTTCTCACATCTTGACAATTCGTATTCTGTCTACAACATCCAAACTCTCACTAATGCAGCTGGGAACAATTCTTGCTATTATTACTGGTAATTGGTCACCTTTGCACATTGCCATGTATGTTTGGAAACAGAGTTCAAGTCTGTGGTTAGGAGCGAACAGTTAATAGCATGTTTTTGAGTGCAAACTAATTAAAATGTGTTTGCAACTGAGTGTGATGTGGAGTGGGTGGATTTTTCTTTTTATGTGTATTCCTTCATGTATGAGCTCACAGAGGAAAATACTGGGTGAAAAGGCTTAGATGTCATGAAGGGTTAAGACACTGCTTCCAAAGCCATAATGAACATTGATGTTAGAAGAACAAATTCAGTGTATCTGCTTATTTTCACCTCAGAAATATAATGTTCATTCAAATGGCCATCTTTGCTGACAGCTGGGGGGCTGAAAAGACTTTCTTCATTGCACCGTTGCAGATTTTTGACAGCATTGAACTTAAAATGTGGTACAGTGATGTTTATTTAGAAGCAGCTTGTTCTACTGGCTTATCCCCCAGACTTCTGATCATGAAGCTTGGAAATTTCAGAGAGCAATGGGAATCCTCTAGATGTGAGCTTCAGGAATGCGAGGGACATGGGCTTTAGTGGGAATGAAAAGGTCAGAGGCCTCTCTTTCCCTGTCTTATTGTAAATATTTCTCATATTTGTGATGTATGCAAGCCAAAATTGTTATGCTCATGTGTGTATATTTTGATAAGCAAACTGGAAAGAATAATTCTCAGAAATCTGATAAAGAAACCTTACTTAAACACTCCTGGACGCCATTAATGTTCCAGCTCTTTCACCTCCTCCAGGTAATCACCCATTCATATGTTGCAGACAGAGGTGGGAAACCCTGGCAATACAAAGTACAAGCACTACCATATATTTGGTTGACCAGTGTACTGAACCTGTTTATTCCATGAATTAGCTCCCCTACCTGGCAGAAGATTTATGCTCATTAGTGCATGGGGTGAAGAAATACATGGCAATACTTTCTGAAGCCAGGATTTTCTACCATTGTTTGTAGATTGGCCTATTCTAACTAATTCTACTCAAGGGTCTATGTGGGGGTTCTTTTTCCTTCATAAAATTCACATCAACAAAAGTGAACTCCACCTTTTTTTTTGTCCACCTTTTTGCCTATTTTAAACTAGCACAGTTGATGTTGCAACATGTACAAAGGCACATTAGGCCAATTTTTGACTAGCCTGTAGGAGTAGCCAGCAGATATTTAATCTGAAGTTCTCTGCTAGATTTTTAAAATTCTGTCAGTTTGACTTTTGTTCTGCATCTGTTAAGATGGTTTCCTTCTCATTGGTTTTGTCTCTATTAGTGCAGCTCACTTTTACCTGTCTCTTTTCCTCTGTGCTTTGTTGGAAATGGAGAAGGCAGCACCTCCTTTTTGCTGCTATCATAAGCATGGAAACATGAAAGGCCTTCAGAACCATGGACAGTGTTGACCTCTCCTGCAGGCCTGCACAGCTGAGGTTGATTGAAATTAGCTCAGCTGTTGCTTGGCCCTCTTGCCTTAAAGCTTGGTTTTTTTTCTGTGTGCTTTAGGAAAAAACAGACACTACTGCTGCATGTCTTAGGACCTTCACAGCTGAATGGTTTTAAGTTACATCTTTGCAATGTTTTATTTGCGGTCTGTTTTTTTCCTAATACACATTAGAGGTTTGTTTTGGCCAAACCTACCAAAGTGTCAGAGACCATTTTAATATCCAGTTATGTCACTAAAAGCCTTTTGTTGAGGAGTTGTGGGTTCAGATTAAAATATATCCATAAGCCCTTTCAACACAAATACTCTTTGCTTCCATTTTTCTGCATGATAATAATAATAATAATAATAATAATAATAATAATAATAATAATAACAATAATAATAATAGTAATCATCATCATCATCATTATCATCATCATCATAATAATAATAATAACAGCAACAACAACAATGAACTGTAATAGCACAGTATAGTGCAGCATTTGTGTTTCCTCTTGATAATTGTATTCTTGATTTGAAAGATGTTTACTTGTAATATGATGGTCAGAATATCCCTCAAGATAAGAAGGTACAAAAATATGCAACATAAGATATAAGAAAATTTATAACAATAGTAACAATATACAAGTACCATATGCTGTCCTCCTTTGAGCTGGAGTGATCAAACGAACAGAGAGGAAGGATATGCAAATGTGCCAAACGTGGAGAATTTTTAAATTGACACAATGCACCATCAAATACATAAAGCTACCATATAAATATTATGCTAAAAATAACTAGTTTGCAGCCTACTAATTCCTGGCTGCTGGTAAATTAATGTCATGATTTACAGGCAATTTTCAGCCTTCAATTTTAAAGACTTCCTTGATCATAAACATCAGAGTTAATCTTACTAAGTGTTACTTTTGGGTATTTTATTGTCTTTTCACTTTAAGTCTTGTATATGTGTGCATTCTTATGTCTTGCAATATTTGAATAAAACTTAACCATGTGATTTGTGGATATGTAAATATGAAATCATTTTAGTTTCAATCTGGAGACCTGCAGTGGGGGATCCAATAGCATTATGCTTAACCATAGTTAACAAGAACATAATTTCTATTAAATACATTTGCCCCATAGAAAACAATGCATTTGTATGAATATAATAGTAGAAAGGCATCAATCAGAGAGTGGGGTTTGAATGAGGAGGAGGTCTGTATAATAACAAATAACTTTATCCAATGCAAGTTCAAGTTGAGGTTGGAATTACAAAGATTCACTAAAGTCAGTATAGGCCTTAGGAAGGTTAGAGTCCTCCACTGTGCTGTGTTAACTGCTCTGGAGGGGGGTTCCCTGTGTGTCACCCCGCCGGTGGCAGACTCTTGATGATGGACAGTGTAAAGCTCACCCTCTGTCCAGCCATTCGGGAATAGCTTCAGTTGATGCACTATGACAGGACAGTAGCGGGCAACCAGGGCAGGCATAGTAGACATTGTTTTTATGCATAGAACACTATTTTTGCTTATAATTTGCAAAGCCACTTTTAATGCACATAACCGTATGGTTCAGGGACTGGAAATTCATCTTGCACAACAGTTTTGTTTGGCAATGTACAACCGCCAGCCTGAAAGTTGTTTGTTCTGCAACCTGCACTTGTCAGGATTGTCATTTCTGTTCAATAATCACTGAGAGGGGAGAGGGAGGAAGTGCTGCTCTTTCTGAATCTTCCACACCACCATCAGCTGTAATTCAGGGCTGTAATTAGATGTCTCCTTCCTTCTGGCTATTGAGCTCTAAATGAGCAGAACACTGCAGGGTTTTTAGCATGTGGTTGTGAATGCTGAAAGCAGAGATTTTCCCTCTGAAGACACACCAAATTTAAATGATTTGATTATTGTACAACACCTGAGTAGGGCCATCAGCACGTAAATGGTGTAACAGATTACAATTCTTTTGCAAAGGCTCTTTTTTGTAAACCTAATACTACTGTATATTGTAAATCAAAAGTGATAAGCATATCACAACTGCATGCACCTAAGGACCTCAGCTTCAAGGTGTTGTTTTGAGTTGGGTTTGAAGAAAAGTTGTAATCCTTGTAAAGATTCCTAAATGTTCTTCTGGTGATTTTTGGTTTTGGTAAGTAATTACTGTAATTACAAAACCATATGAGGGTGAGGAGAATGGTAGGACACCATTTTACTGCAGCATTTAGATGTATATCCTTGGCCATTTTTAGTGTACATCCTGTGAACAACCTTCAGGGCAGAACATGTTAGCTCAGTCTAAGACCCCTTTGGAAAAGAATCAACTGTTTCAAAACCCACCAGTACTAAGGATTTTATTTCAGTCACACAATGAGAAAATGGGGCCTTAGTCTTGGCACAGATACAGTTGCTTGTAGTTGAAATTACTAAAGACATCATCATAGCAATCTCTAATGGGGGTTTTATTCTTGATTTCTGACTCCATTTCTTTCACCTGTATTTCTACTATCTTACACAGTTGGTGCATGGAAAAAACAAATACTACTTAATCCACAGGACAACAATAACTATCCCAGGCTAAGCATCTAAAGCCCCAAACACTCAGTCTAATACTGGTTACCAATCTGCAGTCACTTTCTGCTGCAACACTTCTGAAAATATTACATATGTAATGTCTACTGCTTAAGTAAATGTATGTCCACAGTTTCATATTCAAACCAATCTATTTGTTATACTGTAAATGACCAACTTCATCCTAAATTAGAATTCTTTCAATTGATTTCAACTAAAGCTGACAAACCATCATACATGTTAAAAAAGGGATAAGCTTACAAAAATAAAACAATATACAATCATGCTCATAGTTAACTTTGTTCTTTTCTGTTCTTTAGTGATGAAAAAGGATGGAAAGTCAACTGGAAAGTGATTGTTGCATCAATTATTAATCAGCATGATGTGACTTACTGTATATACATGCAACTTTCACTTTGAGTGCTTTTGAGAGATGTTTCTTAGCCAAATAAATGGGAAACATAGATTTCATAAACTATTAATAGACTGAGTCCACTGAATCCATAAACAATATACTAACCTATTTTGTCATTGGAATGTTATCAATGATTTCAGACTTAAATGTGTAAAAACCATACTCATGTTTGAAAACTAGAAAGCAAGATTCTACAGGAAAATTTTTTCTTTTTAATTGAGATTTTAAAGATAACAATTAACAAACAGTAAGTCATGCTTCTGAAGTGTAAATCATGGCTGTAAATGAATCTCTTGTCTAAACATAAAGAGCAGGTCCCTCATGTGATATGATGAGTGTGGATATGCTACCTTCCCCATATGGCAACCACGACCCCCAAATATGGCCTTTTTCCAGCTCTCTGATGGGTGGGCATATGCTTGACAGATTTATAAAGGTAGAGCAGATCACAGCGGTCCGATGTTGAGTCACACTTTTAAAATTTGGGGCAAAGGAAGCTTTCTAATTCGATATGCCATTTCATTTAAACCTGCCAATATGGACCCCCAAACATGAATCAAAATTGTATTTTTCCTCATTTCAAACATAAATTGTGCTAGACAAATCATTATTCAACAATAACAATAGCTATTGTAACAGACAGGCCATTTCCTGGTGCAATCCCCTGATAACCCTGAAAGAGTGCCAGGATGGACTAGGTAGCCTGTTGGAATTATTCATTATTTTTTTTATTGTTAATCATAATAATACATTTTATACTTAGTGGATCCCCAAGAACATTTCGGTTTGCTTGCATACAATTATGGTTGACGTTGTTTTAATGAGAATGGGTTGATCCAGTGACCCAGTGACGCGGCTGGGGTGACGGTATATCCGGTGTGGTTAGCGCGGCAAAAAGAAGCGCGCGTGTGTGTTTCTGGCTGGCTGGATGTACGCCACTGGAGCGGGACTTTGGAGTTCCTAGAGACCACGAAACCGGAATCTACGTTTCCCTTGTGTGATCAGCACCTCTACAACCAACCCATTTAACGCAACTAATCGAAAGGGGATCTTTTAGAAAACTAAAACCTGAACGAACTGATTGCTGGAGGGCAGCGACTGCACCTCGCAACAATCCGAAGACCGGGCTGTCCGTCGCCGAGCGACCAGGTAGAGCTGGCCGTTGCAGGAGAAGCTCCGGTGGGGAAACAGGTAACGTCAACCTTTCTTTTATGTTGTACGCAAGCAAACCGAGTGTCTTAGCTGCACGCCACCCTGGGGAGTGCGGAGATATAGTAAATACACAACCCTAGACAAAGCTAACAGTAACGGTGGGAGGAAAACTCGGTAAGGCTGAGCTTGCGGTATCTCTACCCAGGGAGGCCGTGACAGAGTGGGGGCTCGCCCGGGATCTGAACTGTATTCAACGGGGCTTGTTATTTGTACGCTTTAACATTTGTCGGTACATTAAGGTTGACTTATCTTTTCGTCTGTTTGCGATACCTATGGGATTAGCCGTTAAAATTAGTATAACTAAAATCAGGTTGGCTTTGTAGTAGGTTAGTTACGGATAATACAGTTCTTTGTGTTGGGAAAACGTACACGGGGCTATTTTGAGCCTGCTAAAGGGCTACACATTGCAAGGGTAGGTAGGTAGTTTAGTACGGGTGTGTAGACCCAAGCGCGAATTAGTTGTGCTGTACCGCTCCTAACATTAAAGAATTGTGTGTCCGGTAAATCTGATAGGTTGCATATCGCTTCGCCTGGATTAGCTATAGGATTATTGTTTTCCTAACTAGTGGAACGTAGTGGTGTTGGAAATTTTTGTGTTACACGTATGCTTGTGTCAGTTATAGCCACTTGATACGCTCGGTGAGAGCGGTACGACAGTGTTCTGTGGGCGGCACTCCAGAAACTGTCTTGCGGCGTTTCTAGCCTGCTGAATTGTGGGTTTTTTCCCCTTGTTGTGAACCTGGTAGTGCTCTTGTTGCACGTGTGGTTCTTTCTGTATTTTTGGAGAGTTGAATGCTCTCTTGTGGCTGCTGCACTTGTTATATGTGTTGAATAGTTTGTAGTTCCGGGAATTTCTGTGCTTCAGTGTTGCTGTGATCGGTGTTGTCTTCGGCAATTGGTTTGTGAGACACGGTCATGACAAGTGGTAGTTCTGCGAGTGGGATAGTCACATCCCCTGACCTTGCTGGTGGGTTTGAGCTACCTACCGCTGCTCAGTTTAGGGCTCTTACAAGGCCACAGCTAGTTGCAATGGCTGAGCGGGATGGAATGGAAGTGCCATCCTCGGTGACGAAAAAAGAGCTGGTTGCGCTGGTGAAGGAGCTGTTCTGTTTGGAGGAACTTTGGGCAGAGCAGAAGGAGGAGAAGGAGCGGCAGGAGAGGTTAGCGAAAGAGGAAAGGGAACGTCAGTTTGAGCTTGAAAGGAGAGAGCGCGAGCAGAAATTCGAGCTGGAGAAAATGAAATTGGAGGTGGAAAAAGTAGCGAGGGAGAGAGGAGTGTTGCCAGAACCAAGTTTTAATCTGAGCTCTGCTGAAAAACTCCTACCTCAGTTCAATGAAGAGGAGGTAGACATTTTTTTTGACGCCTTTGAACGAGTGGCTACTGAGTTAGCCTGGCCTCGTTCAAAATGGCCACTGCTGGTGCAGCGGGCTCTTATTGGTAAGGCACAACACGCATATGCTGCGTTAGACCTCTCGCTTTCTCTCGATTACGACGCCGTAAAAGAGGCTGTGTTAACTGCCTATGGTAGCGTCCCAGATGAGTATCGCCGTAAATTTAGATCCCACAGGCGTAAGGGTGGTGAGTCTCACCTTGATCTATTCCGTAGACAACAGATACTTATGGGACGCTGGCTAACTGCATGCAAGGCAGACACTCTGGAGACTCTGACTGAGCTCATTTTAATGGAGCAGTTCAGGAGCTGTGTGTCACGAGAAATTGACGTGTACATTGCTGAGCGTGGGGTTCAAACTGTGAAGGAGGCAGCAGAGCTTGCAGACACCTGGGAGGTCATCCATCATGGTGGTATTGGGCGTGGTCATTATGACAAACGAAAGTCTTTTGGCAGCTTGAAGCCTGAGTTGAAGCGGCCTGGTAGCGACCAGCCTGGACAGGGTGGAGGCTTGGATGGTGGGAAGGCTCACCGAAGTGGTGCTCAACAGGGAGGCGGTGGCCAGCGGCTCCCTGAGCGCTTTGTCCGAAATGGACGAAGTGGACCTGGCTCTCGCCAAGACATTATCTGTCATAATTGTCGGCGGCCAGGGCATATTCGCAGTAGTTGCCCAGCCCTTAGAGACAGAGCAACCCGTGAGCAGGTCGTTGCTCTGGTGTCAGCTAGGACCCAGAGTTCTGAAGCTGAAAAACAGGTGCACGGTAACAATGTGGAAAAGCTGTTGGTGAATAATGCTTGTTTTGTGTCATCTGGCTCTGTAGCTCTGGATTGTGAGAGCCCTGGGGTTCCAATACAGATTCTGCGAGACACTGGGGCTAGTCAGTCCCTGCTGGTTGCTGGTGTGTTGGACTTGCCATCCCCAGTGCCAGGAAGTCCTGTTGTACTTCTGGCTGGCTTAGGAGGAGAGTTTGGGCCGTATCCACTAATAGAGGTGTACCTGCGCTCTGAGTTGGTTAATGGTCCCGTGAGGGTGGCTGTTATTGACTCGCTCCCTGTGCCGGGTGTGTCATTATTGTTAGGTAATGACCTGGCAGGTAATAGAGTTACGGAACCTCCTGTTCTCTCCCCTGAACCACTTAATGTTGTGGACACAGAGAAGCTGGCTAAGGAGTTTCCTGAGGTGTTCACTGCATGTGTAGTGACGCGTGCTCAGGCAAAAGCCCGTGTTCATTCCACTCCATGTGAGGAACAAGATGCCACAGTAGATTTGTGTGACACATTTATGGCCCACCTGAAACAGACACAGGAGGACCCACACCTGAGTAGGGAGGCCCTGGTTGAAGCTCAGCTTGCAGATGCTGATCTAGCTCCCTTTTTCCGTATGGTGGAGGAACCCACCGGGGATGCTGTGCTGTCTGAGGGTTATTACTTACAGGACAATGTCTTGATGAGACGTTGGCGACCTCCAAGGGATGCCGCTGAGGAATGGAACGTGTTGCAACAGGTAGTGTTGCCTGGAGGATATCGGGAAGGGGTGCTTAAAATGGGTCACGCTGGACCCATGGCTGGTCATGTGGGAGTAAATCGTACTCTAGAAAGAATCAGACGCCATTTCTGGTGGCCAGGTATGAAGAAAAGAGTTCTTGAGTACTGCAGATCTTGTGAGCCATGCCAGCGTGCGGGTAAGGCTCAGCACAGGCCGCCACCCGTGCCTCTTAAGCCACTTCCACTTTTCTCTATTCCCTTCACAAGAGTGATGGTTGATTGTGTTGGGCCCCTTCCAAAGACAAAGAAGGGTAACGAGTATCTCCTTACCATACTGGACGTTACCACACGGTTCCCTGAAGCGGTTCCCCTCAGGAACATTAGGGCCCAAACCATAATTGAGAGCCTCATTCAGTTCTTTTCCAGGTACGGTCTTCCGCGGGAGGTTCAGTCTGACCGGGGATCGAACTTTACTTCTACGGTTTTCCAGGGTGTTCTGAATCAGCTAGGCATTAAACAGGTTTTGTCCTCAGCTTATCATCCTCAGTCTCAGGGAGCAATTGAACGCTTCCACCGGACTTTGAAGGAGATGGTGAGAGCATGCAGCGATCAGTTCCCTGGGGAATGGGATGCTGCCATGCCTTTTCTAATGTTCGCAGTTCGGGATAGTGTTAATGAATCCACTGGCTTTACACCTTTTCAGCTAGTCTATGGTCATGAGGTGCGTGGACCTTTGGGCCTACTAAAAGAGCGTTTAGTAGGTGATAGTGTTCCAGAGGATTCGCTCGCATATGTTGCTCGATTTACTGATCGGCTGCAGGTTGCTTGTGAGGTGGCCCGGCAGAAGCTTGCGGGTTCAAAAGCTAGAATGAAGCACCACTATGACAAACGGGCTCAGCCACGTAGCTTTTCGGCTGGGGATAAGGTGCTTGTTCTGTTGCCAGCAGGGGGTGACAAGCTTGGTGTTCGGTTCGAAGGGCCTTATTCAATTGTAAAGCAGGCTGGACCCTGTGCTTATGTCATCAGCACTCCTGATCGCCGTGTCAAGACACGCTTGTGTCATGTGAATTTGCTTAAACCGTTTGTAGGGCGGGAGGCTGCGGCTCCAGTGTGTTTTAATGTGGTGCAGGACCCTGAGGACTGTGATGAAGAGGTAGGCTTCACTCCTCGTGAGCCAGTCAGTGCTCGCCTTAAGAATACGGAAGCACGGCAAAACCTCCGGATGAGCTTGACTCACTTGACAGCATCCCAAGTTGAGGACATTGTGGGCTTGGTTGAATCTTTCCCAGAGTTGTTCAAAGACACACCGGGTTTGACGAAGCTGGCGGTTCACGATGTTGACACTGGGACAGCTGCCCCAATAAAACAGCATGCTTATCGTTTAGCTCCTCAGAAGCGTGCCCTGGTACAGCAAGAGCTTGACTATATGCTCGAAATCGGTGCAATAGAGCCCACGGTGAGTGAGTGGAGCTCCCCAGTCGTTTTAGTGGTGAGGGAAGGTGCTGCACCTCGCCTGTGCATTGACTACAGGAAGGTTAATGCTGTGACACGATCAGATGCATATCCTATCCCGCGAATGGAGGATTGTATCGACCGCATTGGTCAGGCTAAGTGGGTGTCAAAATTCGACCTCTTGAAAGGGTATTGGCAGGTGCCTCTTACAGACCATGCCAAGGAGGTATCAGCCTTTACTACTCATGACTCCTTGTATGCCTGCAGGGTCTTACCATTTGGCATGAAAAATGCTCCTGCTTGTTTTCAGAGGCTGATGAATCAGGTGACCAGGGGTCTAGGCAATGTAGTTACTTACATTGATGATGTGGTTGTGTTCAGTGACTCATGGGAGAGCCACATTGGGCACATTCATGCACTCTTTACTCGACTTTCCGAGGCTTCTTTAGTTGTGAATTTACCTAAATGTGAGTTTGGGCAAGGTCAGGTCACTTACTTGGGTCATCGCGTGGGCCGTGGTGAGGTACTTCCACGTTCTGCCAAGGTTAAGGCTATCATGGATCTCCCAGCTCCGCGGAATCGTCGACAGCTCATGAGAATTTTGGGCATGTGCGGGTTCTACCGCAAGTTTGTCCCTAATTTTGCCACTGTGACTGCTCCACTTACTGACCTGCTGCAGAAGGGGGTCAAGTGGGTGTGGTCTCTAGAGTGTCAGTCTGCTCTGGACGCTGTGAAGGCGATTCTTGTATGTGAACCCGTGTTGGCTGCACCGGACTTCTCACAGCCTTTCTGCCTCGCAGTAGATGCCTCCGATGTAGGAGTAGGAGGTGTCCTCCTTCAGGCTGGAAATGATGGTGTTGAGAGGCCGGTAGCATATTTTTCCAAAAAACTGAATCGCCACCAAAAGAACTACTCCACCATTGAGAAGGAGGCTTTGGCCTTAGTACTAGCCGTGCAACACTTTGAGATATACGTGTCCAGTGTAGTGGGTGACGTTGTGGTCTATTCGGATCACAATCCGCTCACGTTCCTAGCCAGGTTTCAGAGTTCAAATGCACGTGTCTTTAGATGGAGCTTAATTTTGCAGCCATATGGTCTGAAGGTGAAACACATTGCTGGTAGGGATAACGTCATTGCTGATGCCCTCTCCAGGAGTGGCACTTGAAATAGAATGGCAGTGTTTCTAGTTTTTTTTTTTTTTGTGGTTGTGCTGGTCATTGGGAGTTCTTGATGGGAACTCTGTAGATGTAACATTGGCCAGGAGCCCTTTGTGTTGATGAGTGCGGATCTAGTGTCTGCATATTTTCTCCATTTTTGATGTTTCCTAGATGTGATTTTTCTAAGTAGATGTGTGGTGTTAGTCTGTCAGGTGGTGGCAGGCGGAAATGTCTGTCCGTTGTTTTTACCAAAAATTAAAAAAATTAAAAGGAAAAAAAGGATAAAACATGGGAAAGGTTAGAAAAAAAAAAAAAGTGAAACTGTGTGATTTCTTCAATTTTTGGCTTATGGGGGGGGTACTGTAACAGACAGGCCATTTCCTGGTGCAATCCCCTGATAACCCTGAAAGAGTGCCAGGATGGACTAGGTAGCCTGTTGGAATTATTCATTATTTTTTTTTATTGTTAATCATAATAATACATTTTATACTTAGTGGATCCCCAAGAACATTTCGGTTTGCTTGCATACAATTATGGTTGACGTTGTTTTAATGAGAATGGGTTGATCCAGTGACCCAGTGACGCGGCTGGGGTGACGGTATATCCGGTGTGGTTAGCGCGGCAAAAAGAAGCGCGCGTGTGTGTTTCTGGCTGGCTGGATGTACGCCACTGGAGCGGGACTTTGGAGTTCCTAGAGACCACGAAACCGGAATCTACGTTTCCCTTGTGTGATCAGCACCTCTACAACCAACCCATTTAACGCAACTAATCGAAAGGGGATCTTTTAGAAAACTAAAACCTGAACGAACTGATTGCTGGAGGGCAGCGACTGCACCTCGCAACAATCCGAAGACCGGGCTGTCCGTCGCCGAGCGACCAGGTAGAGCTGGCCGTTGCAGGAGAAGCTCCGGTGGGGAAACAGGTAACGTCAACCTTTCTTTTATGTTGTACGCAAGCAAACCGAGTGTCTTAGCTGCACGCCACCCTGGGGAGTGCGGAGATATAGTAAATACACAACCCTAGACAAAGCTAACAGTAACGGTGGGAGGAAAACTCGGTAAGGCTGAGCTTGCGGTATCTCTACCCAGGGAGGCCGTGACACTATACATTTAATTGCCTAAATCAGCAAAATATATTTTGTATCTTATCCCATAAATATTTTTTTCATCACACACATCGTTTAAATTGTATTAAAAAAAAATCAAATGATATACATATGAAAATTTTAATTACATGGTGCCTGGGAAGGCCACTGCAGTAGGTTGAATTCACTGGCATGCTGTGTTGTGCTCATATCCATGCTTGATTCATTACTGGATACTCTGTAGATTAAATGCCGAGCCTAGATGAGCCTACTGGCCTGTTCTGTCCACTACAATTTCTAATGCCTCTATGATTCCTGGGACAATTCCTGGACAATCATAGCCTTGTGGCAATGATTATTATCCTGCTGAAAAAGACCATCTTATGGACAGATGGACACGACTGCCATGTGGAGATGCACCTTATTGGGAAAGATGTTCAGAAACCCTTTGGTACTGAAACATTGCAGTACTCATATCAATTGACTCAATGTGTGCTATGGAAAGAAACTACATACTATTACACCACTACCATAAGCCTGCTTGCTGACACCTGACAAGACGAATACGTGGAGTTATGCAGTTTTTGCTACAGCCAGGTCCTCCTATCAGTGTGAAACTGCAGGATCTCAGAATAATTTCATATGGCAAAGTTTTTTTTATTTTTTCAATCCTGCACTGTCTAGTGGTTGTGTTCCTTAGCCTACTGCCACCTCAGCTATTTGTCAGCTGTTTGCTGACAAGAGTGCGAGTTTGCCATTCACTATCTGTGACAAGGTATGACAAGTTGTGTATATTGTAATATAAATATATGTTACATCCTTCCACTGTTGTATTCAGTTGTAACTTAACTGAATGTAGCTGGTCTATGTCGAAGTTGTGTCTCTGTTGGCATCAGTTGTCTATTTTTGGTTAAAGGACTTGTGACGTCTTGATATATTGTGAGTAGTTGACCATTCATGAAATACCTTTGACACTGCTGAGTGTGAAAATCCTATCGGGGTTGCTGCTCCCCACATACTCACACTGGTCTGTCTGAGTCTGGAGTCTGGAGCCTCTTACCCATGCTGCCATTTAAAGACAATATGTCACATTAAATATTTTGTCTTGACCATTCGCTTTTTGAATCATGCACGAGTTCACAATGCCCACTCACTGTAAAGAGGACAGTCTGACCATGTGATGTTGTCACTGATTAAACACTCTATTTCAAGTTCAAGTGAACCAAGTGGTCACTTCTCAGTGGGTGTATTCTGTCACAGAATATATATCAGAACATAAAATACTTGCTTGGTTAGTTACACACAAAGATAGTATGGAAACATTGTTTTCCAGTGGCCCCCATTTAAAATTATTTTTTTAAATTCCCACTTACAAATGAGCAATGCTAATGCCAATTTGCATTTCATCAAACTTATTGCACTAGAGTAGAGAAAAAATATTTAATTAATTGAAAAGCTAATTAAATTTAAGACAATGAAGAAGAAATGCATTGCATTTTTAATAAAAATATTTCACAGGACCTACAAAGGACAACACTCAAGTGAAATACAGAACGGCATTCAATTAAAACCCATCAAACCTATCTAAGAGCTCAGCTGACACAAAAGCCTGCACACACAAGGACACTTTTAAATCATTAGTGGTACATACTGATTGGTACTGGACTGGTGAAGTGGCTGTTATTATCATGGTTTTGATTTAGTTTGCTTCTTGACTATAGCTTGCTGACTCCTCAACAGATTACAGACAGCCTGTGGTGTCACGGATTATATGCCAGCCTGTTCCAATCCTAACTCTCCATCACCACAGGTAGACTTTTTTTAACCAATTCTGCACAGTGGGTAATAACAAAAAATGACAACTATCTCTGTATACATCAAAATATTCAGTTTCAGCATATTGAGCTGTTCTTCAAACCAAATTAAAAACAAATAAAAAGCTGTTCCTGTCTATTGACCTCAATTGAGCTCAACTGACCATTTATCAAATTCATATTTAAATGTATCACCATACAATGTCCAGTAAAGACGCTCACTATAATTTAAGTCTGAATTGGATCATGCATCAGTTAACACTGAATCTTCTCCAATTGATACAGCTGTTTTGTTAAATTAAACAGTGTACAAACAGGTTTGTGCCGTTCTTGCATAAATTAAGTAAAAAAAAATGTTCCTGCAACTTCCATCTCACAATGTTTTGTTATCAGTTCCTAATATATACAACTTTCTGCAGCTTTGACATTTTCGATGTCAGGCACAAGACGCAGCTTCTAGCCCCTAATGGCCAAGAGATTAATTATATAAACAATCTCACTGAATCCACACCTCTGTCCCTTCCTTTTCTCTGTGAACATGCTGATGTTGAAACCCTCTCCCTCTGTTCCCTCCAGCTCCTCTTCTACACTATTGTGGATACTTGTAACAGTGGAAAACAGAGCAAGCCAGAAAAACAGAATCTGCAGTCATCGTGTTCCCAGTTGACAAATTATGTGAGGTTTGCCAATGTAATTACTATTTAGTCATCCCTGGCATTCCTTGAGCCTGCCACTCTCTAGAATGGTTGAAGTCATGAAGAGAAAAAGAACAAATGTGCTGTTTCCCATTTATTCATATCTCTATATGCATAGGATAAATTGTTATTGCAGACATATGAATGGCATATGGATAACAATCAAAACAATGGGCTAAAAATAGAGTGATAGCTTCAGTTTGCAAGGACATGACTCATTTAGCAAGTTGCATACGTTTGAGGTATAACAACATATACTTGATTGTGAAAAAGTTAGTGTAAAGAACTATGAATGACTATTTCATAACATGTCATTATAACACTTTAATTAGGTTGGTCCAGTTTTTTGTGTTATCTTAGTTATTACATTATGAGTATTTACACAGGACATTGTGAGCCATCATGTGTGTATAAGTAAGCTCAAACTGCATTTTAGTTAATATGAATGCATTTAAGTATTATTAATATGGGCTTGACAGTCCATGTTACTGAAAACTGTATTTACTTGTTGTCCATTAGAAAATAAGCTTTCCACTGCTGTTGAAGTCTGCCTTCTTCAATTGATCTCTTGATCGTCATTTTATTGTATCATTTGTCTGTAGGGAACCACAGAATGAATTGGAATTTTTTTCACTGTTTGAGACTTTGCAGTCAGGGACCAATCGTACAAGCTGAAGGTCAGTTTTTGTATTCCAATTAAATTAACTTACGTTTATATCCTACAGACATTTTTGTCGGCTCAGCACTGTTTCTTCAGGCCACCATTTATCATTTCCTGCATTTCATACTGTAGGAAGACACTCGAACTGAATGAGTCATTAGCACTAATTGGCTTAATAATCAAAGCACTTGTGTGCTGTTTGTCAAAAGGTCACAGCGAAAAATGGAAGAGGAACTGTAGTGGAATATTGATCTAAGTGCAGTGGTTTCATCGCGCTACATCTTTGCGGTCAAATGAGAATGAGCCTTACCCAGCACATGTCATTATCTCTGGCCTGTACAGTGTGGATTAATATTAAAGCGGAATCATAATTGTACCATATAAAGAAATCTACTCCATTTTTGGACATGCTCTCTCTACAAGTATTGGGTGCAGCCCCTTCCTGTGCACAAGTAATTATTTCCACTGGATTAGAGTCTGGCACAATTTGAATACAGTTCAGGAAAATGAAGAATGAAAATGACTGCTACTATGTCATTGCAGATTCTCTAGCCTATTCATATTCAGTTGGCATCGGTATTGCATTTATCTTCATTAAAGCTTTGATTTTGCCACAGGATTTGAGATGCACTGTATGTTTATATGTATGTAATTTTCAGGAATAGAGGGAGAACATTACACTTTCTGTACAGGTCAAACATTTATTAATGTAATACATTCTCAGAGCCTGTCATGAAATAGACCCAACTCCTAAAACACTCCTTACAACTGACTTAGGAACTCTCACTGAATATCACATTCAATAATGCTATAAAAGCATATTAGTTATTAAACATATCTGTATTTTTTATTTAAGATGTATTTATTCATTTAAGATTCATGGGACATAACTGAACATTTTTCACAAAACAGGCAATGAATTGAAAAATTTACATGAAAAAAAAAAACATTTTATTATAGAGTTTGTAATTAGATATAAAGTCAAACAGATTTTAGCATTCGCTGGTTATCCTACTTAGTCATGCAGTTTTTTCCAGTTTTGTATTACATGTCAGCATCAATAGAGTATATTTGGTGTGATAGGTCTAAACATAGTGTTGCTGTCCACTGAGTCATTTTACGGTGTAAAATGTTCAACAAGCATGCAGCATGAGTCTGTTTTGTAAGTTCTGACAGTATAATTTATACAAAATGTCCCCTTAATCTATTTTGGCAGTAGAGCATTTTTTTTGTATTGTGTTCATGGAGCACTGAATACCTCAAAAACACACATATGATATACAATAAAAGTTATAGAAATCAAACGACAATTATGCAGAATTCTATGTATAAGAATAAACACATAGGAAAGAATAATACACAACAAATAAAGAAAATAAAGAGCCTTTACAAAATCTGCAGACACTTTTGATCGTGACAATTAAAGGTACTGACAGGATTGGTTTTTAAATGTAGATACATAGTTCAAGGGAAGTAAAAGTCAGACTCTCATAACAATGAGGTTTGATATGCATGTGTGTACTGTATATGCATGCATAATTGTATATTGTGTAATCTATCATTTTCTGTTTTAAACCAATTTAGCTTTTTAAATATAAAGTCTAATCTGCATTGATATATGGTTGACTATTTTGTTGTTCTTGTCTTGCACACAGCATGGTAACACTGGACTTGGTCTGTACTTTTGTGGAACCACATCCAAGGTAAATATACAACATTACCATGGTCAGCCAATGACCATGTCTGAAGGCTAAATAGTCTAATTAAACAGCAGAGCAGACTGCAGAGCAGAAACACAGTCCGATGTGATGTATGACCCATAAACCACATGTAAAGTTTGTAAAGAGTTTTATTGATTCCATTCTGGTTCAGATATGGAGTATCTCTTTTTCCAAAGAATCCTTCTATTGCAATGGGTCTATTCATAACACATGGCTATTTAGCTTGTATAAGTGCTACCATGTCTTAATAATCTCATTTGTAGCATTATTCTGTGAGACAAAAGTTAAGGTTACTCTGTTGATTACATCCAATTAGCCACTGGCAAATGGCAGTACTACAGGGAAAAAAACCTTTATCAGAAAAACAACATCAAAATTTCGATTGCTGGCAATCACATAACTCATTTCATCCTTCAGAACAGAACAGTATGATGCATCAGAGGTGAAGTGCAGGGCAGGTTTTAGAGTCTAATGGTGGTATGATTGTTATTTTCATGTGGGTGCAATAAGCAGAGTTTGGGAGACTACATTAATTGGGTCACCTAAAGAACACGTTTCATGATCTACTTTAAAGGGCAATGTTTAGCCTTCTGTACAAATTGTAGTTAATGGGTTTTGCTGAAATGTTTTAGTTTTCCTAAAACAATGTACATTGTGTGAATTAAATTGTACTTCTGATTGTTTAACAAGGTTTGCCACTGTTTTCTCCCCTGTTCGAAAACACCGGCTAGGCCTTTCAGGTCAGCTCAGTGCCACCCATACCCATACAAAGATTGTAAAATCTGAAAGGGCAGTTGCCCTACACATCCTGATACACTCACACAATATAATACACCGGGAGAGCTAATTCTGATTGGCAGAGTGTCCATCTCGCCATTTTTCATGCTTATGCACCTTGTGCTTTAATTGGGAGTAATCTCAGCATCTATAGCTGATTTAAATCCACTCTATCCCTCACTGTGACAGGATAACCTGCACACCTCAAATGTTGTCAAAAGGGTCAAACCGCAAACTTTTGCTCAGAGGAACCTCTGACCCAGACTTGCATTCTCAAGACCCTGAGATGCCCCAAAATTACAGTATTGTCAGCCAAACAACATTTTATAAGACATGGGCTGTATCTCCAGTTTTACTATGTCACCTTTCTCTCAAATTAACATTAGTGAAGCTTTAGTGACTTCAATAAATTGGCAATTTTTTCTGTTAGTAATACACATGGTAGCTAGCAAGTTTTACTATGATTGCAGTCTTCTACACGAGCTATTGAATAGGGGTATTTGTTTTTATATTTACAATGAGTGCCTTTGTATTTAGTGATTTGTTATTCCTTTTATTAATTTTAGTACATAAACATATGTAACGTTGGGTAAATTGCCATCATCATCATCAGCATCATCATCATCATCATGTGTCACACCTGTAAAAGGCTGTTATGGGCCAGAATAAGCGAAGAGAAAGAATCATATTCATGATGAAACTGGTTTACTCAAGGTATTCATATTGTTTCCTTGTTTGTGGAGAGCTTTATAATCAAGTGCATGTTTTAATAGCAGTTCTCTATAAACAGCAGTTCAATAAACACCAATTTTTGGACTTTTGTCCAGCTAATAGTAATTCAATAGTTAACACAGTAACAAAGTAAAATTATCAATAATGGTACTGCCAAAAGGCAAAACATTTGATTTGACTTTTGGCTTTACATTTTATAAATTCACTTTAAATTGAAGCCAAACTGAAGGAGTCTCTGATTTAGATCAATGATGGTTCAGTGAATTCTCATTATTAAATTAACCAATTTTCTCAGGTTAAATCCTGGACAAATGTCACATTTACTTCAGGGAGAAACAGGGGCAGTTGAACAGTTTGTGTCCTTCAAGAGGACATGACTCCTAGCTTCAACGTAATTAACAGTAATGTGCTTTGACATGCATGGTGAAAATGACTCTAGAAGAAAATGTTTGACAGGTGATCTGGCTTTCTTTTGAATACATATTATTAGAACTGAAAGATATGATGCTTCCTATGAAGCCTGCCTATAGTACAGCTAAGTTATATTTGCAGTTTTATCAATATAAATCTGTGCCTTTGGAGGTGAATTTTACAGAACCACAACAGTCACTTACACCATACATAAATGGGAAACATGGAAATTGAAACATACTTCAGTGCCTGCAACTATTTTACTGAAACCTTTTTACTTTTTCTATTTAGAGATGAAATGAGGTGCCGTCTTTACTCTGGGGACTAACCGAATTAATCAGTAAGTGTGGGCACTGGCTTCTTCTTACTGGGGCGTATACAGTATACAAAATTATGTTATGTAAAATTATTACATTTTAGAAAAATAATGCATGTACAGTACAGTTTGCATAGATCTTTATGAGTGGTATTAAATTCTGAAAAAAGAAAACAGCAAGTTGAGCCTGTAGAATTTCATGTGCAGTAGACCTTAAGTAACATTCAGGCATTACTAGTCCAATTCTGTAATTTTATTGCCATGACCTAATTGAAAGAGCTTTATCGCTTTAAGGGCAAATGCCAGTCACTTCAAGGGCATATGCTATTCCATTTTATAATAAAAGACTAAATTCCAAAGGACATGTTTCCTTAATTTAATTGAATATGCCTTTAAGTTGCTAAGTGTGTTACATTGGGTCCTGGCTTTTGTGAGCGCAATGCGGATACAGACTTACATAAACATTTTTTAAAATATCCACCACAATAAAATAAACTGTCTGCTAAATTTGACTTGCAACTGAAAGTCCAGTATATTCCAGATACATTTTTTAATGTATACTTTCCAAATACATTTAAAGAGTGGGTAAATAGTTGTGGAAATACAGAGCAGTAGGATCATTGCAAGGTCACCACAGATGCCGTCTTCTTTCTGCTCTGCTCCCTTATTTTCCCTTGTGACTGTGCTGTAGCATACTTCAAGAGCACACTGACAAGGTTCATTTCACTTAACTGAAGGAATATTCACAACTTGACTAATTGTATTTGTGTCTGTGTCTCTTGTTTTTTCCATCGTTCCTCTTTAGAGAACTGAATGTGGCACAACACCTGCATAAGTCTTCACAGCAGAACATCAAAATATTTTCAAGCAAAATCATTAATTAGTGCATACTGGATAATTTAGTTAAAGTCTATTTTAGTTTCTTATTCTTCTAGCTGAATTAATTACATTTACAAGAAGTAAAACTTGTGTTTTTGTATGTATTGATTTCAAATAAGTTTTTATTTTGTTTTCAGAAAGTTTTGTCCCTTAAGATAGGAAGGGTAATCATCTCCATGTGATTTAATCACATACATACAAATTCAGATCAGCTCTCCTGGGCTGCACTGCAGTGGGCTATCCCAGCATCTAAAGCAGCCCATTTGTTAAACATCTGCTTATCACATTAATGTGCCACTGATAGTTGACACTGTCTTTGATTTCTGGCTACAGTGTTGCATCATTCATACAGGGGTCTATTCAGACCTGTGCTTAGTCTACCTTAAGTGCTTTTTTGACCTGCTGAGCGCCTTTTTCAGCATCTGTTTGTATTTCGACCTTGAACCTTTATGTGTGCTTAGAAGACTTGCGTGTTTGGGGTGGAGATTCATAGAAATTGGGGCAGGGAGTGAAAGGTCATTTTCTCATTAAAATAACCTTGCACTCATATCCATCAGACTTTGATATTACATTTTTTCAGTGTTAACCTATTGAGTAGGATGACTCTTGAAATAATTTGATTTATTTCTGGATAACAGGCACACATAAAAGTTTGCCCGTACCATCGGCAACAATTGAGTTGTTGAATTTGAAATGCATGACTGTGTTTAGGTCCGTGTTTCTCAGTCCACAAGTCTCAAATAAATATAGACTCATTAACACTTTTGGAGTGTTGTGCTTCTTTAACTTAATGCACTCACAGACCTCAAGATTAAGCTATCTGGCCATGACAAGTCATTGAATATTTATTTGTATATTTTAACCAGATCAATCGGATAACAATGAAATCCAATTGAATTAAATATATTAAAAACAAATAACTACATAGAACTACTCAGCTCTGTTTGAGAATCAGAAGGTAGACTTTGGCTATGTTACCCATTTGTCTCATCAACTTTCAAAATTGAAGTTTTCTCTGCAACGCACCAGGCTCTTAGTACTAGGTAACGTAACTCAGAGAAAATTATTACTTGGCCATCAAGTTTTTATGGGGGGCATGCCATTTTCCAGGCTGAATTAGCATTATTCAAGATCCTATATGTGTCCTCATACTTTTATGCCCTGTGCGGGCCAGGCGTGGACACATAAGCCAGGTCAGAATACAAATTTATTTTCTGTATAACTGTATCAGCTGAAAAAACGCTGAGCAGTCCCAAGTCAGAATTTGCCCCACAGGTAGTAAATAAAGTCTTTGATATCTAGTGATATTCTCCTGGCAGGAGGCAATTGTGATTGAAATCTGAAAGGCTGTAGAAAGGTCAGAGATAGCAAAATCAAAAAATCATAAATAAAGGCATATACCACAAGGGCAGTTATGGGGACCATATGAAGACTGG
>JAFBMS010002003.1:0-33616 GCA_019788955.1 Albula glossodonta
TGAGGATCCTTCTCATTCTTTTCCCACAACTGCACTACAAGATAATGGTCACATTGTTTGAAATAGCTGCATTGTTAGAATAAAGCCTTGGGCATTTTTTTACACAATATAGTTCTGTACATTACGCTGCATTGAACACATTGTGTTTTGGACATACCCGTAGACCATTTAAGTCAAATAAATTATGAAGTAGGCTCCCTGGGACAATATGTTGAACATTAAATGATTAATTCATGTAACAGTATGAGGATTACAGTGCAAGAGTCCATAGCTCTTCCAAAATACAGTAAGAGAAAAAGCTATTTAAAAATGCATGGGCTCCATATCACAAACTGCAAACCCAGGGTTAATTTCTGAGAACCTCAGTTTCACTCTGCTATTGCTTCCTGACTGATTTGGGGGGATGAATTTAATTTAGCTTGCATATAATAGCTTTAGCTCAAAACTGCGTCTCTTATTTCTGTGCCCCGAGATCTGATTTAATCCGAGTGCCAGTGACCAGAAAACAGAAACAAAACAAATCATAAATGGCCATTAGTGACCTAATATGTGAAACAAAATGGTTATAGAATAATTTCTCACACAAACCATCTGTCATGGAAATAAGATACTGCTTATGGTATTTGTCCGGAATTAAAAGCATAAAATGTGTGGACCACTTGGTCTGAAAAAATAAAATACTGAGATATTGGCTTGAGTAATATGATGAGTGATGAGGAAGCTTTGTGCCTTTAAAAGCTGACAGTCATATTCTGACACAGGAAAAGAAACAGCTCTCCTGTGGCATTGACAGCAGACATATTGCATAGCCTTGCCTTGGAAATGTGATGCGGATAGAGACACATGTCTGATGATGTATGAAAAACACACTCATCTAAAGAACCTCTGTATAATACCTAATTGGCAATTGTATTGATTTATGTTTTATTTATGTATTAATTTAGTATAGTTGCATAGTTATAGTCAGCTGTGTATTTAGTGGAGATTGATTTGCCATAGCATGATTTGAATAAGTGACATGTTTTAGTTTTAAGGTAAGTTTATTCACTCAAACAAAACTTTAAACTAGAGCAGGGGCATGGTCAGTGGCCCTGGGATCTCAAATCTGTTTGAGTTGATTGAAGTCATTCACAATGACACAGTTAGTTCAATAAACTAGCAGTGGAATGAAATCTGAAAATAAATAATATAGCTAACTGAATTTATCACAGAGTTAATGATGAGTCAGTAAAATACAACTCTTTGGGACTGTATCGGTAGGCAAATGAGAAGTTTTGTATTTAATATGTTGGCCTCAGAGGCATTCAAGTGGCAATTAGGTTTCCTTTCAGTGACATTAATTACCTTTCTGTCATTACCGATGCTGATAATATTAATGTCTGCCTGCGTTCTGAGCAGCACTGGTGCTTTTGTGAAGCTGTTCCCTTTCCTCGGTTCATTGTCAGCTTTTATTCCTCCCAAGAATTTGAACATAGAAATACACACAAACACAAACCACACCAACCAGACATCCCTTTTATTAAAAATTCATAAGTGACAAGGTGCTTGAATCAGAGTTCTGTAGAGGCATATGTAATCATGCTTAGTTACACTGGTGCCATTCATGACTCATTAAAGATACAATAAATCCAAACAATCTTTAAGGGAAGAAAATCCTTTTAAGCTTATTGAAAAAATGACAGTTTCCTTGTAGTGGGAAATGTTGAGTGGAGCTTAAATTCATCCTGCATATCATGTATAGTGTATGCTGAGTTTGGTAGATTATTGCATTGTATATTACATTCCATTATTGTTTCCAAAGCTAATTAGCTTCAGCGCGCCCAAGTGTTAAGCAGCAATAACCCACACTTCCAGTTGTTTCAAAACACGATCTAAACCTAGAGCCTTCTTGCATCATTCTTACCTCCAAAATTACATTTCAAACATGAACTATGTTCATTCTAAGTACTGATTCATAACCAATACTTGAGCTGTAACACTCTTGTTTTAAACTTAGCTTCCAAAGCACTATTCCAACTATTTGGTATGTCATTAAAATTCTTGTTCCCCAAACACTATCCAGACATAAATCATTTGAAGTACAAGTCTACATTCATAATCACTATTCATACTTGAAGGCTGTGTGTTATAAGTCTAATCCTTAATCACTAATCAAATCAGTAACCTTCTAATTTTTTTTTTTTTTTACATTTACATCCCTATCCACTTATCATCTTCCCTTCATCTGGGTCTCTAAACACTTATAGAACAACATTCTCATTAAAAGCCAAGTTCCTGAATGCTTCACCACACTAGGAGATGTGATGCATTAAGTGATAAAGCTCCACTGAATGCATACTAAAAATGATCAAACAGTACCTAAATACAAGACTTACACTACTGTGAAAGTATACACACATGTTAATAATACCTAATACGTACCTACCATAATACCTTACTATCAAATTTGGTCATACAATTATCTGATTTAAAAGGGGCCTTGCTCTTTTCTCTAGATGTTATATTCAGACAATCTAACTGGTTTTTTGATTAATCTGTATTCATTTGACAAAGGCCATCAAAAGGCCTCAAAGTAAGGGAAACCAAATTCACAGTTCTTCTTTAGTAGGGTTGAGGTTTTAATAAATAAATAGCCTTCACAATCATTGACTGAATTCTGTGTCTCCAACATTAAACATTGTTTATGTGAAAACTTGTTGTGGGGTGTGGGGGGGGGATGATAATCTACAGAGAGGCATTTGGGTGTGATACAACTGGAGTATTTCAGGACAGGATGACACTTCTCACCTCCTCATTTGGAAGCAACAAGGATGGGTTAAAGTTGTTCACTACAACATTCAAATATTTAACTGTTATTATTTTTAATTTAATTCTTCATAGTCAATAGAACAATTTCAACATCAGGCATTTAAAGGTGGCTTTTGAGTCATTTCTTTAAATAAAAGAGGCAGACCTTACAGGTTACCATGGACCCTGAAAAAACCATAGTTCACAACATCCACTGAAGGTCGTTTACATATTTGTGTAAAAGACTTTTATCATATCAATAAAATCCTTAAAGAAGCAAATATAACCCCTGATCTTTCCACTCAAAGTGGTCAAATATGGAAGGGACCCTTAGGAGCAAACTCTGGTAGATGCAGTGAACATCTAAGTGAAAATAATTTATTTGTAAAGGATGCACATGTACGATGCCCCCGGGAGGTCTTATGGAAAATAATGTTTGTAGAATGCATGGGCCTGGATGAGCTCTATATCTATTAAAATAAGTGCATAAACTTATACAGAAACATTCTCCGAAGAATTGGAATGCAAAACACATTCATCATATTCCAATTTGGTTTCCAGTTGATTAATTCTATTTTATCTTGCAAAGTTAGAAAGAGCATGTAAAAGATTTTTTCTCTTGATGAAATCTTCAATGAACTCCCACAGTAATTGACATAAATTGCATTACTTAATATAAACATAACATAGAAAGGGTTTAAGGAGTGAAAAAGTCCACTCATTGCAAAATATGCATGACTTACTTTTTACTTGCCTTTGTCCATTAGATGCTGGTAATGTTCTATTAATGTTCATAAAATGTGAATAAGCTTTAAAAATCATTATTCATAACATATGAAAATAATTTAAAATTATAATTACTGCCACTAATGACAGTCACAGTAAAAGTGGTAATAAAAAATGTAATTCAGAGACATCTGGTCTAAAAAAAATTCTGACATTACCAAAGTAATTTGCATACAGTTTTAAGAGAAGAGCACTAAAATACTTATACTTCTACTACAAATAGTAATAATAAGAAGAAGAAGGAGGAGGAAGATGAAGAAGAAGAGTTCATTGAACAGCCACTCTCCCTCTATCATTTTGCAGGGAACAGCTGAGAGCAAAGGAAGATACCACCCCTAGACAGATGCTGGCTCTGACCCAGCATAGGAATGCTGATCTGAGTCAGACTTTAATCAGGGTTATTATTGGGGGACAAGTGTTTGCCTTGTGGGGAGGTTTTCATTCCAGCAGAGAGGTGTCTGGTGAAAAGCAGCAGTATGTACACCCAGAGAGGGCAACTGCCTGCTGATTCCCAGCTTGCCGCTGATTTCAGGGATGCTCACAAATGTTTCGTCTCATGATGAATAGATGCTTTGTTGTTGGTGTTGTTGTTTATGACAGTTAAGCTTTTGTTTCAGGCTCTCCACTGTTTATTGACCTGGAGAGGTAAAAAAGAGCTGTGGATGGATTCTTCCAAGAATAAAGAGATGATGTAATAGAATTTCTACATGTTTCTGAGGTTGGCTCTCTCAATGTGTAAGCTGCTTTTTTAATAGACATTTAAAGCAAACTTATCTTGCAAAACTACAATCAAGTGTTGCAATCCTTGCAAATTGCTCTTTGTCAGCAATGTGTTATTGCTTATTTTCTGCAATCCCTGCATGTTGCATTTTAAATAATCATTGACATTTTTAGCATGATCGATGTGTATTTAATTCAGCAAGATGTTTGGTAAATGTTGCAGGAATTTCAGATCTGTCCATTTGCCTTAATGCTTAATTATCCCAGTAATTTAGTATTTTCAAATTTGTCAGCTAAGAAAAATAATGAGAAGTCTCCTTAGGCTGAATGCTTATGCTTTAACATTAGGGCACACACATTGCCTACATTTGGAAATGGACATTTTGACATAGCAGAAATGACTGTTAATGGAACTACCGATTCCCATGACTGAACGTATTTTTGCCCATTTATTCTCCCCAGTTAACTACTATACCATCCATGCCCACCCATACCAGGACCACGGCAGCTGCAGCATGAGCACTCCGCATGCTGTCACAGGGCAGAGCTAGCACAGGGGAGGCTTTGCATGGGCCAACAAATGGATGTGTGCTGACTGTGTCCAACTAAACACTTTTCTGTAAGGGGTCATTTATAAATGCTTGTTGACTTTCTCTAGAGATTAATTTCACCCACCCACACGTGTTTTAAGTGCCAATTAAGATGATGCTTTAAATTTTACTGTAAGCTCAAATGCAAGGTGTATGTATTTTGGCTGACCTTGAAAAGTTGTAAAAAAAACCATGGCTTGGCCTTTTAAATCAGGGAAATTGAATGACTCATCCAGTATGCAACCCCTCCTTCCCTCACACACCACGGTAACACTTTCTGCATGTTTCCAAGCAGGTGGTTCTGACTGTGGTTCCAGCAGACAGGAGATAAGTCTCTAAGGCAACCATCGCTGGGGGAGTCTGACTCTCATATCGACCGACTCCAGTGACTTCAGGCCCTGGGAATGTGATAGTAATATATCTTTAAACGATAACGAGAGGTATAAATAGACAATCAGACTCCCTCTCTGAGGAAGATAACCTTGGTTTGGGAGGAGGTTCGACAGGGCGCAACCCAGCGCACAGGGGGTGTACACAGTGAATATTTTAATACAGTCTGACACCTAGTCTTGAAGCTCGTGCTGCACATGAGCTGCATCAGCAAACAATGGAATTCGCCGGCAGTCATGTTTTATTCAACATGCCTCTATGTGAAGTTATGGAGAAAACAACCAAAAGAATAGGAGACAGAGAGCGAAGGAATGAGCACGAAAGAGAGGGGGGCGGAAAGGAGAGTGATTTAAATATTTAAATGGATTCCTTAGAGTTCTATTACACCTTTTAAGCTTGCAATATTTGATCCGTCGCTCTCATTCAGTCAGAGTGTCACTTTGAGCTGCAACTTATTGCTTTCTTTTCCACTTTGAGATGTACACAGCTGTTTATTTCCAATGCAGCGTCCTGAAAATTATATTACATATTTACATTTCTTCACTTGAAATTTTTTATCTGTTAAAATGTACTCTCAATATGAATCTTGAATCTAGGTCAGAGAATGAACACCAGGAAGTTTTTTTTTTTTCTTTTTTGTCTGCTGAAACTTTGGATCTTTCAGAAGAATAGGCATCTTCAGGAGACCTGTCAGTTAGATAAAGATGCAGAATTCAGCCTCACTGGAGGAAAAATCTCATCATTTCCAAAGAGCAGAAAGTCCCACATTTCGTTAAAACCAAATCCGACATCAGAAATATGGCTGTGTGGAATCTCAGGTCCTCCTCTGAACGTTTACACATCATAATGCTGTAAGCTCATCCTGTTTCAATAACACTGGGCACCTGGATTTAAATGATGGACAAAATTATATTTTAAATAAGAAATAAGTGAATATAAGAGCATATTAGGAACTGGTAGAAAGACTAAACGTTTACAAAGAGTACAAAATTGTGCAACTGCTAAGAAAATCTATCGCCAACTTCTAAGCTACATAAGCGTGAAATGCAGATAAAAAAAGTGTTAATGAAAAACAATAATGCAAATCGCAAATTTCCCTGAACAAAAGCTCTGTAGTTTACTATTGACTTATTTATCCCTGTGACAGTTACATTGTTTCCATTATATAGACTTATGTATGTTACAGTATAATGTGACATAGGCATTATCTGTTTTTTTTTTTATCAAACATTTTTAATATACATATTATAATCTGATACATGAAAATGGTGCATTTACACATATTACTATCAAGAATATGCAGGGTGTTGTGGTATCAGTGAATCAAATGGAGTCTTTTTCTGATCTCATTATCCTTAACACAGTGTAACTATCTGTGTTGATCTGCAAGCCTATATACAAATTTTAAGAGCAAATGAGACTAGCCACTTTCCCCTGAAGTAATTTCATGGAAGTGTAAAACATTCCCACTGACAAAAGTTTTTGCACCGACAGGGCATGGAGAGATTTAATATAAACTTTCGACTGAGATCACATGAATGTCACCCCAGGTCATCCCCTTCCACTGCAGAACACTGTAAATAAGGAAAGATTCAATCTGGATTGATTTGTTTCCCAGCCGAGCAGTTGTGCTTTGTGGTTATCTTTCTTCCCCTCCCTCCCAGACTTTGCCGTTCCCCTATTGTTTCTCTCCTCCTCCATACTCTTCCTCTGTCTCACTTAAGATGTGCTGTGAGTGTCTAGAGGTTTGATAAAGGTGAGAGTAATAATCTTTGGAGATGCTGATGGCAGATTTTAGTTTTTGAGACCAAGTTGTGGAATTAGTTCTCTCTTTCATGTCCGAGTAGAAGGATAGAGGACCCCAGAAAACCTTGGGTGACTGTAATTAAAAAGGAGCAAGGTTAAATATTGATATCAGGTGTCAATTTTGTACTGCACTGAACGAGTGGTAGATTTTTAGGTGATGAGAATAGCATTGCTCTGTGGAGATTAATGATGCATTGTTGTTACTGAGATGTTTTACAAAACCCATAACATTCTCACCAGAAGGCCATTAGCTTTACTCTGTAAAGATTTAAAGATCTCCTCCATAATCTTCATTGACAGGTTTGATCCACTCATTTCCTATGTTATCCAGTTCAAACATATTGTGTGCTTAAAAAAGGGCAGTACAGGACAGCATCCCATTAATTAGGGTATTTTGATGTCTCTAGTCTAAAAGTAAGTAAAAAGCTACATTCTGACCAAATTAAGTATGAAACACCAAGTGGCTTTAAGCAATTTATATGCTCATTGAAACTGGCTGAAGGGTCTTTCTGCTGATCTCCAATAGCATACCCACCTCCACTGTCAGGGCCCAGGGTTTTGAATCATGGTGGTGGGCAATGCTTGTATGCTGTGCTGTGGGGAAACTGGGTGTCTCTTGCTATGTTGTGGCAAACGTCTCATCGCTTTGTCATACAAGCCAAAATCCCATATTGCTTGTTTTTAATAACTTTGTGGCGGCACTGCCTTGGAAGAGTTGTGTGGCATCGTAATTCTGATTTCCCTGTTTATTACTTGCTTCTTTTTCAAAGCCATCTGCAAGCATCCTGTGTTCAGTGACACTTTTGACACAACTGCTTTTCCCCAGATTGTCTCTGTGATTAAAATGTGAGTCAAAACAGAAATTAAAGTCTTCTATCATCAGGGGTTTCATTTATGTCGCCATCATAGTTTAAAGGATGTGTAATACATTTCTATTTGAAACTGATGAGGATGATTTACACTGACAATTCCCAATCACAATAAAAGTATTCCAGATGAAATGTGAATTCTGACATGTCTGCAGAGAATCATTTTTTCAAATGACTCATATGTCTTGATTGCAAACCTGAAAAGGACAAGGATGTTTACACACTAGCATCCTGCAGACCATGTCCAAAGAAACAGAACGTTTTGCTGTTACTAACAAACATGCAACAATGCCAAGAGGCCCCGGGCAAATTATTTTATATATTTATTTTCAAATTCTCTTAATGCACTGAGTAATTGGTAATATAAGCATAACAGTAACTCACTAGTGTGGATTAAAGAGGCACAAGCATTTTATATTGAACCATGTTGTGCTGACTCACCATGATTCCAGTGCTGACTCACCCATACAGAAAGACCCTTCAGCCAATTTAACTTTCTATTTTATTTCTATTTACTTTAATGTCTTCATTGTGCAGCACCTTGTAACTCTTGTTTCGAAAGGCTCATTACAAATAAAGTTTTACTTACTTATTTATTTACATCTATGGTCATCAGGTCACTATATGGGGTGGGGAATGGTGCCCAGTGGCAATTACTGCAATTACTAATGGCTTACACAGTCAACCTGAAACAAATCTTCAGTATTGCAACTTGCCCTAATTTTGGGGAAGCAAAATACGGATTAATCAGGAAATATGTGAATGGATTGTCACTGTGTCCTAAAAGCTAAGGGGGAGGAGTTGCTATGGGTTTAACCTAACAGATGCATAACCAACAGTGGTCCAATAGGGCACTTATTTACTCAGGGAATGTGTGACCTGCCTACATGTGCGGCCCTTCAAACAGCTGTTCAACACTTCCAGCATATTGTTGTCAAGAATGTGTGTTTTCTTGTGCCTGATGAATCGTATAAGGTGTTCTGTGTTTCACCAGACTGAAGCTGTCTTGGATGTGGCTGCTGAAATCACGTTTGACATTTGAATGAGGCAGGGAATTTACTATAGTAAAGGTTGGTTTTCCCCCACATGCTAAGTCAGGCTTCACTTGCATGTGTGTTTAAATAAACAACATGGATAAAATAGCACAAAATAACTTGCAATTTTTATGTGACACCCACTTTACAGCTTCCACACCCAACTGCATGACATATTTTCTGCAAACATATAATTAGAAACTTTGCCTGCAACATGAAATAAAGTGTAACTGTGGTATAAAAATACCAATCCTGTACCACCTACATGTTTACACTTCCTCAGTTATGAAAATAAGACCTACAAAGCACTAGAAATACACCATGGTTTGTGTTTTAGATTCCAGTCTTCCCAACCAGATTGATGTAGTTGTCAGTCCAATGTGTTAATTTTTGTCTAACATGTTTTTTAGCTCATGCAGTAGAAAAGCCAGCAAAGCAATGAAAAATTCAGATCTGTTTTTAAAGTCTTTTAGGGCATGTCAATGGCCAGGATAATCTAATCAGGGTCTACAACTGTTTATTGGCAGTTGTTACCAAAAGGGGTAATAACTCTTCTTGGGAAGCTACAATTGACACCAAGGGCCTAAACATTTGGGGTTTTCTTTGCAGATAAGTCCAATATATCAAAACAGGTTCATGCTGAAAATGTGATATTTTGTATTTTTGCTCTCTGCTAGGTCTGATTGAATCATGTGATGTTTCACTAAATGTCATTCCAAAATTCATTCTCTCTCTCTCTGTCTCTCTCTCTCGCTGTCTCTCTCAGAGCTGTGGAACCTGTGCTACTCACTGTACCATAAATGATTGATCACTCTTCAGGGCACGGTCTGAGGCTGACAGATTAATAAATTGACATAAACAGACACACACTCCTGTATCTGCTGCAGTGGTGAGTCCAGCAGGTTTCGTATTGAGGGTGAGAGTGATCTTTCACCTACCGTCTCTCTCACAAACACAAATGAATAAAATAAATAGCATAACACAACTACTGTATTGACATGTTTACATAGTTATAAATGCAGCAAGGGACCAAAATTGACATGAAAACACCCACTTTTCAATTTCACATATTCAATGCTCTGGGGCCTCACCAGGCAACACCTATCAGAATGCCTCCCTCAAATCTCAATTTCAGTTCCATTTGTCTACATGAACTATCAAGTCATGCAAGCAGCAATGAAATATGCTGCTGTTTGTGATTAATGGGAAGCTATGAAAAGTCAACTGCCCAAGTTTTGCCTCCTGTCATACTGTTTTGTGGCATGTGTGTTTTTTTATCAGTTTATTTTGTGAGTCATGCCATCCAAGCTCCTGTCAGGAGCAGTCACAGCTCACTGGCAACTGGTCCCCACAAGGGACAAAAAGAGACAGAGCACACAGAAAGGCCAAGGCTGTCAGTCACTCCACAGTCCCTAGATTGCACTGCACCAAGAGAGGCAGAGGAAGAGCATGAATTGTATTTCACGCGTCTGTCTGACTGTAGCTGTAAGTTATCTACGGAAGCAATCACAACCACACATTACAACAGAACAGACAGGCCAACAGACAGAGAGAAAAAGACAACGAAAGAGAGAGAGGGGAAGCCAAATAAAGATAATGTAACTCTACAGTCCGCCTGAATTTCTTACCAAAACTGAAGAAATTACAGTTTTTGAGGCAGCAGTCTGAGCAAGGTACATCCTAGACAGAAAAAATTTCTGCAGTGCAAATTTTACAGTATTGTGACTCTACACACTGGGAAACCTGGACTGAGTCCTTCTGGTATAGCAGGTGGTCCTTATGTTCAGTACCTTCACCAAAAACTCAAACACTGAACCACCTGCTGTTAAAAATTGAAACAGCAAACACATTTAGCAAAGACAAAATGTTTTAGTATTGTGCATTTGTCCTTTCAAAAGTGAGAAACCTAATGCAGGTGTAAGCTTTATCATTGAATAATAGTGGATTGATTGCAATATTGCAATATTCAGTTAAACAATAAGAAACTGAAAAGTCACTTATTCACCTTCCTCTCACTCTCACCTCCCTCCACACCTCCCTGGACTTTTACTCTGCTCTTGTTTTGTTACAGTTTGCCAGATGAATAGCCTACCAAACACTGGAGTGTTTATTCTGCCATCTATGCTGCAGTTAATCAGAATGCTCACCAAGTAATTATCTGCACCCAACAACATTCAGCTATCTGATTACTGAAGTATCTACCATGTGGATAAATCATAGCACAAATGCACTCAAATTGAATGTGCTCATAACAGGTGGTAATTTGCACATCATTTAAAAAAAAAAAAAAAAAAAATTGTGAGTTTGCATGAGCTGCTCTTGTGTGTTGTGACAGATGGAAGGTCAAGAGCAAAAGAGATGTCCATGGCTAAATGTATCCATCTCTGCATCTTCTGTCAACACAGCCTGGGTGAACAAAACATAAATGAATGAGATAGCCCCCTGGTCTTCCGAAAAGAAAGAAATGGTAGCCTAAGTCAGGTTTGTGGTAGTCTGAATAGGTATAGTTATGTGCCCAAAAGAAAAAATGAAAAAACCCCATATTGACAATATCAACAGCAATAGAATGATGACTCAAACTATTACTAACCAAACTGTCTGCACTGATTTCAATAGGCCAGCGTGTACCCAGAAATGTTAGATACTTTTCTTTCAGTTCTTTGAGTTCACGCCTGAAGATGCTACTCATATATGCAAATAACATTGCAACAGGTAAGACTATAATGACAGCCCATATAGACACAACATAAGCATGTCAGTGTTACATATTGAGGAATCAGCTACTTATAATAGATAATGCACTGTTACGGTTGCATTCACAGATAGAAAGAAACAACCAAGACAGCCAACAATAATAAAACCATCCTAATATCATTTCACCACTTACGACTGGTTCAACAAATACAGTCAAAAATCTAAATGCATTTCTGCAGTCATTTTCTACAATATACAGTCAGAAAAACATATGCATTTTAGTCACATTTGCAACCGTTGTAGTGACAAATGTGTCATGCTTTGAAAAAATTAAATAGGCTAACAGCTTACTCTCATGCTCGCAGTGAATTGTGTCTTCAACTCAGCCAATCAAACACAGAGTAAAAAGATTTAAAATAAATGTGACTGAACAATGAAGAAATGAAACAGGAGATATTTTTGTGCAATGGTGCAGATAGCTAAGATAACAGGGCAAGATATGTGCTGGAATAAAACGAAACTGGGGAGAGGGACCATGCAGAAAATAGCACTGTGTCAACACTTCGCCTTGAAGAAGAAACTGCACGACCACACCGCAGCTTACTAATAAGAGTTGTATTAACGTGCTTGTGCGCTCTAGTGGTCTCCATTTGTTAAGCACATTGTACTAACACTAGTAAAATTATAATATATCTAACAAGCTAGCAAGGTGCATTGTAGCGTTGGATCAGAAATGCTCATAATTAACCTACTGATAGTATTAGTCTGCAAGCCAGCTCCATTGGTCATTTTGAGTTTGTGCTGTTGTTTTGCTTGGTTAGCAATCCAGGTAGCATTGCCTCACTGGCTAGGGTAATGTGAGCTAGCTTGTGCCCCTTTTTAAAATGTTCTGAAATTGACAAGGGGACTTTGCCAGAGTTGACCCAAATGTTGTTGCCCAGTACCCCTCTGAGGGGCACTTTTGAACAAAAAAGGGCTGGGGCAGCTAAACCTATGTTTCAGTTTTTTTGCTTCAGGTTTGCTGCTTCAGTCATAGTTTTTCAGCTCATATACCAGATACCCCCCACCCCACACACACATAATTCTCTCTCTACCTAAGCTCCCAACCTCGTGAGTTGAGTTCCTGTTGAAAAATTGACTCCTGATGGTAAGATGCATGGGAGTATAAGGTAGTCAATTAATGTGGCTGATTAGGCTTGCTACCCCTATATGGCCCCCCTCCCAAACCGCACGCCCACTCACTGCTCATCTGTCCTATTAACATCCAGCCGTCACGCTTCCAAAGATCCGCAAATGGCCAGAGCATTCTAATTGATAGACTGTTAATTAGCAGATGACTCGTCTATATGCCTGTTCTAATGCCCAGTAGGTGTTCATTATCTGTCTCCCTGGCAACAGAAGAGTCCACATGGAAGTCATAGATTATGTGAGTAAGAGAAATAGAACATTGACAAAAAAAGGAATTCATCTTTCCTTTTATTGTGATAAAAGGAAAGATGAAGAATATGAAGGACACAGAGGAACTGCAGTACAACGATTCCCAAGTATAAAAAAAAATGATTAAAATACTTCCTTGTTCATTGTGGCAAAAGAGTGGATCATTTGTCAAATTTTTGTAACATTTATTTTTGCATCTTCTTTCTTTTTACCCATTGAGTAATTAGCAGGAAATATAGGTGACTTTCCATCTCAATCAATTTCTGAAACGTAAGCTTCTGTGGCATGGTTCTAGCTAAATTCAAAGGTAATGAGGGACCATTTGACTTCTCATAGTACACCTGAGTCTTTGTGAACAATGATAAGAAGTTGAGCATGATAGTTCAACTGGTTGCTGCGCTGACAAAGTGTACCCCATTTCCATGTCAGGGGTCCTCATTCTGATTTAATCTCCATCCGCTCGAGTGGCACAGGGATTTTATCAGTCCAATTAATCCGTTTTGCATCTCCAAGACCTGCCTGTCAAGTTGACGGATGGCAAAGGCCGGGATTTATTTCCCAGTGTGATCTCTATCTGGCCTTTCTTCACTCTGGCTGTTTGACAGGCATGATATGCACAGAAGAGGAATGGGTGGCAGGGCGCATACAGCAAGACCTTGTCTGATTGTTAAAAATCATGAGGTTATAATGGTGTCGAACTGCCTGACCCAAAAATGATTCATTTATGTGCAGTCATAGAAACGGAGCTGACATGCTACATGAGGTTTGGTAATGAAAGGATCACAGTTGCTACATGAATATGTCAGCTGTTTTATTCCCTTGGTTTATAAATTAGTCCTTCTGGAGCCATTGTTGTCCTGTGTAGAGATAAAACATATACCTTCACATAGACACTGCTCTTATTGGGCGACTGGAATGTACCACTGGATATTTCTCAATAATTGTTATTGCAGGTTGCCTGTCTGTGACTTTTAAAATCATCAGGCAGTTGACATGCACCACCATTCAAAGATTTTTCAGGAGTAGACATGTACTAAAGGCTCTGCAGTGAGTGTAAGGGTGAAATTTCATTTCATCGTGTTTCATCATTAACGTCTCTGATCGGTATGACATTAACATGAACAGAAGCTCTCTTCTGTAAAGTGTTGTAATTCATCAAGACATTTAGAGCATTTATACATTCTGCAAAGAACCCTGATTGTGAAATATGTGATTACAGTGAGCACAAAAACAACTCATCTACCTCAGACGTCCTCATTATTCACTGACAGTGGCCGCACAGGCGTCAGAGGGTGTATCCCATTTGAGTCACACCAAAAGCCCAACATCTTTACATAGAATTTCATTGGTGGATTAGTTGTCATACACATGAAATGGGGGTTTTGTGTTACATTTCTGCTGTAATTTATTTTACACCCTTTACACTCAGGTAGGAGAAAATCAATTTACATACCCTGAGAAAGCTGACATTTCCAAGTTACCATGAGATGCTCGGTAGCATGTTATCTTATTTTATGGTATTTCATTATTAACATCATATTAAATATTTGTGAAACATTAATAAAACATCAACAACTGCATGGTTATATAAGGTATTTCTGGGAAATAGTTTTCCTGTGACTTTGTTTTTAAAGCCCATGTGAATTTGGAGGCACCAAGCTTTACATACAATAAAATGAAAAAAAGTAGAATGTCAAATATGCTCTTGGCTGACAATATGTCATGAAGTGGGTTGAGGGTGTCACTGGCAAACACTGTGGGAGAAAGAAAGCAAATATGGCCCTGAAAGAAGATATTTAATTAGAAAATATCAAGATAAAAACATGGCCTGAAAAAATAAAAGGAAAGGAGAAATTGGAGAGAATCAGTACTCGTATGCTCAGGCAAATTATCTGAATGAGCTGCATCCTGTTCAGGCTGCTGCAGTTCATCCAGAGGCTGCTATCTCAGGAGGAGGGAACAGATATTTTTTCAGAAAGAACGTATGTTGGTTCTCCCAGTTTCTATACATTATTTTAAAATCTTAATTTGAATGTGTGCTATTTATTTATTGAATGCTGAACAGCTCAACCAAATAAATCTTATGCATTATAAGGGGTGCATGAATAGAGCACTCATACTCTTTGGAGCACCACTACAAATACATAAACAAACAGCCTATTCAAATGAAGGAGATGTGAAGGTTCTGTGTTACATCACTTCCTACAACAAGATGGAGAGGTTTTTCCTTATCTTTATTGATTCCTGTGGATTTTAGGGTCATGAGATCTTTGAATAAAATTGTTGATATATTTGTAATGTAGCCTACATTGTTTTTTTATGTATTCAGCCTATACAACAATGTTGCACGGTTTGTAGCAGACTGCCAATGATGTTTGTCATGTCTATCTGTAGTCTAATGCACATTGTTAATGCTAGGAACTGAAAAGTGGAAAAGCAAATCTTTCTCAGCCTAAACCTGAGTTCTTAAAATCGCTGAATACACAAAGAAACCAAATATAATGCATTATCAAAATTGAAAAAGGCCTAATGTATGTTAAGAGAGACTGTGTACTTGAAGATAATTAATGCCATTTCTGGTTTGAGAAGACAATTCACCCACTCCAATCAAACCTCTTTCATTGTTGATCTCTACTAATCTAAAAAATCTATTAATATAAAATATGTATAATTTAATATAGGTGACCCTCCCACACCGCAGGGGTTAGGAGCTCAGCCCCCCGCAATGTGGAAAAACCACACAAAATTTTCGGCCCCCCTAAGTGAGCAAACCGAGCATAGAGAAGCAAGGGGAGTACCTCTAGCTAAGGGGGTTAGCGGGAATGCTGTGAGCATTTTAAACCAGACAGGATTTCTGTGCTGTGCTCACATGGTTATTCAGTTTCAAGGGACAATGACATTTTAAAAGGGAGTGGTCCCATAACTTAATTGCTTGTTGCCAACCCATGGAAAAGCGAAGCCGCAATGTGGGAGGGTCGCCTGTATTAAATTTCACAAACAAGGAACACATTGTGAGCCACCATTCACAGTAACATTCTTTATAACTGTCATAGATATATGATATTGAAAATTGCGTTATCTTTTTTACACAAGTAGGTAGCAAAAGTAATTATTTGCTGCACAACAATTCAGCTGATATTTGTAAACAATTATCTTAACAGCCACCAATCCACATGCAATATGCAACCAAATGCTAAGTGCAAAACTTAACCTTAAATTATTACATGGTTTATTAAGGTAACTGCTTGCTCCTGGATGTTTTACCTTCCTTCACTCACTTATTTCTTAAAAGCCCCATGGCCAATGCCCTGGCCTGTTATTCTGCTAAGAATTAATGAGCAGTCATGTGAGAGTGCTGAGTAGCTACCCACTTACTGCTTGACATGTTGACAGGGGTGAAATTATACCTCCTTAATAGCCAGTGTATTTTCATTCATGAAAAGAGATTGTTTAATTTGCTATTCAGAGGGAGAAAGGATATATATATATATATATATTTTCATTTTGGTTATGAATGGATTTTCCAGACAAACTTGCATATGTGCATCCAGAATATTAACAATGTTCATTTCAGTTCTAACACATTTTCTATTAGGTTGCCTGGAGTGCATAAGGTGCCAAATATAATATGCGTAATCCATTTATGTTTAAGTTGCATGTATGAAATAAGTTAATTATGAATTTCAAAAATAAATATTTGGTGACCAAAAGCAAATGCATAAAATAACAAAATTGTGTTTCTTTGAAAAGACATGTAAACAGATCTGGTAAATGTAAATGATGAGTACCACTGAAGCTGGGCAGAGTTTGACAGGTTTGAAATGCTGCTGTGAGGCACCATGATGTGAAAGCAATGATGAACAACAATATGTATCCCAGTGTCTCACACATTCTCTATTTATATTCAGCAGGAGTGCACGATAACCATGACAAGCCTGGCAAGCCAAGAACGTTTACAATAAATAAGGTGATACTCTATAATGATAGCAGGAAATAGGTAAGGCAATACTGTATAACAATGTGTCAAGAAATAATGTTGGAGGTATAGAGAGATAGAATTACAAAAATTAATTCTCCCAAATAACAGTATAATTTCATATTTCTTCCATTTATATACCCGTGTGTGCATGTGTGTGTGTCTAAACTGTTTTGTGTCAGGTGGCAGTGGTAGTACACTTCTTTACAAATTCCAAACTGACAAAAGAAAAATGGGAATAAAAAGAGTTTAAATGTCAGCTTAGTCCTTTACGATAGGTCTATGGGAGTCAGGAAGACACTAACGGCACATGGTGATGAGGGTTTAGAGTCAAAGGACACCAGTAACAGAGTTGAGATAATGAGGCATTGTGAGTCAAGGCCAGCTCTATCAGAAATCAGTTGGGGTGTAACATCGGTTAGCAAGAGAACCATGAAAGAGACTCATTATAGACCACACCACACCAAGCATAGCCACGTGTGTGGGGTGTGTGGGGGATCTAAGGGCTACCTGTGAAGAATAATGATTTGGCCTCCACATGAGCTGATAATGATCAAGCAAGGAATGGCAAAGAAATATATTACTGTGATTGAATACAAATGCAGCCACTTTACGCAAGGGTTAACAAAAAGACTAACAATGCACCCCTTCCCTTTCAAGAGACTGGGACACTGCACAGTGTAACATTATGCAGGGGATGACCACAGAAAGATTGGATTCCAGTTAATAATTGTGAATAATGTGCCATTTACTAAACAAAGTTATGGTTTACATAAGTTAGAATGGGACAGTCAATTTGCTGAGGACCATACCTGAGTCAATATGATAATCAATATTATCAATACATTCGGTTTATGTGAGAAATAATCTTAAGAAACTGTCTCTTCACTCTAAAAATGGGTGAAATATGCATGAAACTCCAAAGGTCAAAAGTCCAATATCTCACCTTGAATACATAACTTTGAATCAGTTCACTCCTTTAATTCGCTGCCTTACATCTAATGCCACAATCCTATTATGATCAGCAGTGTAAGACCAGAGTGTAAGAGTAGCAGTGTTTTTATTCTCAGTGTAAGACCAAAGACAGACAGATCACTGTATCACAATGGCTGAGGTCACAGGAGGTCTACGTGCTGTAATTGAAAAGATTAGCCAATGAGATTTGTGCAAATCTCTGAACAAAACCAAAATGAAAGGCATTATGAACCGCTGAGGGATTTATGCCTGTCTGTATATGCAGATGTGTGAGAGGCAAGGGAGACTGAAGTTGGAGATGAGTATGAGAGAGAGAGAGAGAGAGAGAGAGAGAGAGAGAGAGAGAGAATGTCCATTTTTGAGAAAGAGACTACTTGCTTGGGAGGAAGTGTGCATTTGTGGGGTTTATATGGTTTAGTGAGTAAAGAGTGAGGTAAAATGTATGCTTATTTGAAGTTTTATGGCAAAATTAGCAAGTAACTAAGATCCCTACTTTCTTTTCAGAAACAGCTTTTTCAAATTTGTTTCTTTATCAGTGCATATTTCCAGACTCAGTTGAACAGGAATTTATTTCAGCAAAAGGGAGTCATCGGAGACAATTAAAAGTGTAACAAAATAAAAAGAGAGAGAGAGAGATAGGCAGACAGAGAGAAATGTTGCATGGAACAGGGGTAAGTGTCAGGTAGTGCAGAGTTCCAGGGCTCTTATTTCTGACAGATTCAAAATTTTCAATTTTTAGGAGAATAACAGAAACAAATCTTACAGTGTTAAAAACAAGCATCAGATATATTGCATATAATAAGGCTAATTTCAAACCATGCATAGACACACACATACACAGACAAAAAAACACACACACAGGCAACCCTGCTGGCATGGGATGAATGGAAATTTGATAATCTAACCTCTAAATGATTCTGGAGCATTGAATCAGGACAGAGTGGCTCACTGTGGAAGAAGAGAAAATCACTTTTCAGCTCCTTTCTGTCTCCTGGGCAACATGTCACCCAGCACCCATACAATTGATTTCAGAAGTGAAACTCTTAATTTCAATTGCTTTTACTGTGCGCTTGTTTTTATTCCCCTGATAAAATATCACCCAGGTTATTCACTTTTGCCATGCGTTATGCAGTCAATTCAGTCATATTCTGTACCGATTTCTACATGAAACCATTCCCTTTGGACTCTGCTCAACAAATGTAATAGGGTGAAGGCAATCCTGCTCTATATCCACCCCAGAATCTTTCTGTGGATTCAGTGCGGCAACACTCCAAATACTGTGTAAATAGATCAATTAATAATGGCAGCTCCCATCATATATGCACTCAAATATGCTCACGCACACCCTGGAGACTGGCACTCTAAGGCCATTAGAATGGCCATAACTGCATTCAGGGAAAAGCAAAAAAGCCCAGAGAGTGCATGCCTCTGCCATGCCAGGAACGCTACTGTCAAGAGAGGCATCCCTGAATTATCCCTGAATCATCCCTGAATCATCCCTGTCAGATTAATCCAGTGGGTTTCGATTGGGGCACAACACTCATTTGTCATGGGACACTCTCTGACAGATCCCCCCCCCCCCCCCCCCCCCCCCCCAGTCTCTCAACCTCTTTCGATCTCTCTCTCTCTCACACACACACACACACACACACGCACACACACACAAGCACATACCAAATGCAGGTTCCCCAGTTGTGGTGGATGCAGGAATCCTGCCACTTAATGTTTTGCCGCTGTCAGCCTGAAAACATGCAATCCTGAGCAAGTATACATCGATGGCAGTAGGGATCAATGCAATGAAGTCAATACAATCTAATGAAACCAACCAATTGCAATGACTAACCTAAATCCACAGTGCACTGACTTCGTAATCAGATTTTTGTGGTAGTTTATTTGTGTGGAAGGACACTTGGTATGTGAGAGTAATGAAATCTTTGTTAAATACATTTTATATTTTTATTGACCATTAATTACTATGACTTACCTGAATCTACTGCATGTAAATAATTATCACTTATTTTATTTCAAAGGAAGACAATATAAGACATGGAAAGCATTCAAACATCCAGGCTGCGCAGAAGAAGAGAGTTCCAGGATAATAAACATAGAGATGCCATAAAATGGCTTGACCTTGCACAAATAACTCAAGTGAGCACAATGACTGCATTAGAAACAGCTGCGGAATAAAAAGCAATGAAGGAAACAAAACTAATCCAGCACAGAGAAGTCATCCATATCACTGCAGAAAAGATGAGGTTTACTCAGTTCCATATTAGTGGCTGTGCAGGAGTTTTGGCCTGTTTCCGCAGGCATTGATATTTACATCTGGGTGAGTCTGGTCTCCAGTAAACAAACATAATTTCCTCTTCTTTTGTCATTTTACTTTAAAAAGTAATTCAAAACATACAAACATTTTTGTAATTCCCTGTTGAGTTTTTCATGATAGGCAAGTGACATAAATACAAAAACTGACTTTAAAGAGTTTGAGGTAACTCTGAGCCCATCTGTGGCTCATTTGTGTGTTTTACTTACCAGACCTCATAACCCAACAAGGGTATATCCCAAGAAGTCAGGACACCTGGAAGCAGTCCATGGTGAGGACACATGGCTGCCTCTTACATGTCCTCACCATGGACTGCTTCCAGGTGTGTAAATGGAATGAAAAGGTGGACCTGAAGTGTGCCTAGGTGAAACACAACATGCTATCTAACACTCTTTTACACATATACGTATCTACATCTGATCTTGTAGGCACTTACTCATACAACCATATTTGTACTTTACTCTGAGACATATGTAAGATAAATAGACTGGCCCTTTAACGATCTTCCTGTAGTCAAATTCTATGACCTGGACAGAGTGTTAGTCAGACACTGTTGAGACCATTATTAAAAATGAACCCCTCTAGAAGGTTCATATTTATGTCAAGACCTGACAGAGATGATACCTGTGTGAAAACAAAATATTTTTTCAAGCGACAGAACAGTTCTCTGGGATCTACAGAATATTTAATTAAAGGATGCTGACATTTAGAATGAAGTCATGAAAAACTATCCACCGGCCAGTTCAAAAATAAAATAAAATCAGTTACACAAAATCATCAGCATGTCCTGTAAAAAGACTGGTTCCCCCTTAATAAGTGCTTGTTCTTTGCTAAATCTCTTTCACACATGCACTGTACCCTGAACTTTTCTGGACATTACCCGGAGGAGCTGTGTATGTAAGCGCAAATGTCTGAATCAGTCGCACCGGAAATTATACTGACTTTATCCGGGTAGCTCCCTAGTACAAAGTCCAGACAATGTCTGGTTGAGCCCATGTATGAACAGAATAGGAAATTGTCTGGAGAATTCACAGCGAGCGTGTTGACGACATTTCTATCATGAGACTGGCACAAAACTGGAAGAACAGAAGCATCCGAGGGTACTCTTTTTTGCTTGGCTGTATAATGCTTTCCACTCTTTCATTGATATTGTGGATACGTCCAAACACATGTATTTTTGATATCAATGCAAAAACAATCATCATTATGGATGGTTTGGTAGCCTCGTCTGCCATCTTCGATGTGCTATGAACAGAACTATTTAAATGATTTCTGCAGTGTACTTTTTGCGTCTTTCCTTCCTCTTGCACGCTCTACCCAGAAGCCACAACTCACCTAAACAAAACAGAATATTTCCGGCTAGGTGAGAACACATCTGACACAGACAATCCACCTCTGTGCTACATGTGTGAAAGGGCAACTCTGGAAAATGTCCAGAGAATCAGGTTCATATGTGAAAACAGCTCCAGACAGCACATCCCCATTCTTGCTTGTAGAATAGGTACCTTTTTGCTGCTTTTACCTAGTGCTTAATACAAGAACAAAAAGGGCAATCACCTTTACCATTTATCCCGAAAGTATTCAGCTCAAATACCACTCGATTGACTGAATTTTCTCATGTAGCTGTTTCATTTGAACCTTTTTGTTCACTGTACATTCCTTGTACACCTTATACCGTGTTTGTATGTGATTTGTCTTACTGAGTAACTAATTTGCACAGTAAATTTCTTTTAAGGGCTATAAATGATGTAACTTTGTTCATGAGCTGTCGGAAGGTGACAGGCACATTCATCATTCCAAAAGGCAAGACTTTCATAAGAAAACAGAGCATCAAGAGCCGTACAAGAGACTATGAACAAGTGTGGTAAAACAATGGAACCTGTGAATACCCTGTCATAATATCGAACCCAGAAACAAATATTGGCAGCATCAATTTGATCCATACCATCAGTCCTGGACTTCAAATGAACAATAATCTAAATATATTAATCATAATCTAAACCTATTAATCATGATTCTCCAAGTTTTGGTGATCAGCTCAATGGCCACACTCCACTCACTATGACTACATGGTAGATAAGGTTATGAGCCAGCATTACTTCATTTCATTCATTTTCTCAGAGATACTAATTATTCAGTGAATAACCTCAGACTGTTTCCTACTGACATCATATTGGTCAGATTCAATCCAGGGATTATGTATACAGCTTTAGGCATCCACAAACTCTGGAAAAGACATATAAAACAGGTCACTTCAGCTTTGTACAGATCAGGTAGCAGACCATGTCTTTTAAGGTTATGGCATGCTATTGGACACCATCAGAAAACTTGACAGTTCAAGTGGATTTAGCTTGAGAGGAATCGGTTACATCAGTGGGCATTAACAATGAGGGGCTCCACCCCTGTCTTGCCAGGGATGTTTATTGATTTCTGTCTGATTGCCTCCACAAGTCTTTTTTAAGTACCAATACGATACATATGTCACACGCTTCATGGATCTGCAACAAAAGTTTCTTCCCTTTCAATCCTTAAAACCCATCATATCCAATGGATATACAGTATTGTGTGCTGTTACCCTCCCTGAGATCCCCTCCACCAGTTTCATTATTCTTCTCTATACCACCATCACCAGATTCACTATTCACTGCTCCTCTCCTCCGTCCCACATCCACAGACTCTCTTTGCAGTGTACTCTATTCTATATCACACTAACCAGTTTTACCAGATTACTCCCTGTGTTGCCCCAGCTGCTCATGTTTCAGTTCCGGCTGCTATCTTCCTCATGACAACATGCAATGTTTCTCCATGTGGATATGGTGATGTGGACTATTTCTTCACTAAAACAGGATTCCTTCCCTAACTCTCCTATATGTCTCACTTTATTATTCACCCATTTTCTCAGAGATACTAATTATTCAGTGAATAACCTCAGACTGTTTCCTACTGACATCATATTGCTCAGATTCAATCCAGGGATTATGTATACATGTTTCTGAAGTATTAAGTAATAACTTGCAAAATTAATATACATCAGGATGGAAAGACTCATGAGAAATGTTTTGGTGGATACATAAATGAATGCCAACAGGAGATAGGGTAAGACGGGGACTTATCACAACCTGAGGGACTGAATGTTTAAGCTTCGCATTTTGCCCTCTCTCTCTCTTATCTCTGAATAAAAACACAGCACCTGTACTTCTACAGTACCACCTGGGCAGTCTGCTGTCCACTCACAAGAGTAATTACCTTTGTCCACATTTGTGTTGAAACTCAGTGATGGTGCCAGACCTGAGGAGCAATGATATGAAAACAAAAACCAGATAATAAATCTTTACCTCTTGGGGTGATTTTATTTCCATGATAAAGAAAAACGGCTTTGGATAAAAAATGTTACAAATTGGTTGAAATTACCCTCACTCCAATGGCAGCAGGCAGAGGTGAAATTTCTCCTAAACAAAGTAATACTGGTATTGTCCTTATTGACTAATATCAGTGTAAGATTCATCACATTCAATTCTTTACACATTTTAAACAGTAAGCAATGGTGAGAAATAGTCAGATCCCCAGCAACCATTTTACAATTTACCAGAGATTAAAAATTATAATTGTTTGGAAGTGTGCCAGAGATAAAAAAAAAAAAAAAAAAAAAATACTTCATTTATTTGTTTATTTACTTTCAAATTCTTTGACTCCTGAATTACATGCTGAGTCCACTGCATCCTTGACTGGACTCTTGCTGGCCAGCCTTCTGTTGTTTTGAGAATAATTAAATAGAGCATGACGGCAATAGAACACAAAATGGAAATTATATAAAGGATGCCATTTGTGACATTGAAATCTACAAAAATGCATATTACATTTCAACAAGTATGACATTATATTGAGGTCATTTCTAATAATGGAAAAATGTTATAGGTTATCCCAAAATGCAGGTGTAAAAACAAATTGGACTGCTGGACCAGTAGTTACAGATTCAAGTCTAGATGGTTCCTCACCATCTAGAGTGTAGCTTTTACAAATACAAGAACCTACTATGAACACTAATGGTGAATCATTTCAACAAGGCACTCTTCAAAGCAGAAGAAATTGTCAAAAAGTGTCTGGTCTAGTTGTTGTTTTAGAGTTACAAGGTTTGAGTACAAGTGGGCACATAAATATCATCAAAATCAATGAGCTTTAAGAAAGTAAACAGCTAACACAGATGAGTTAAGGTGACAAAATACCCAGTGCATAGTATACATTAAAATCATTATAGGTCATTAGACCTACTTCATGTCAAAATGGTAAAAGTTGAAGTACTGGGGTGATAACAAGGGTTTGGTAGCCCAGAAGAGATTAGACCACACTAAAATAGTGAATTTGCAGAATACCGTAACTACACACATTAAACTCTAAAGATCAATGTCTTTGCACAGATTTAACTAAACTTAAGAGATCCATAGAAACAAGGACTGGTCAGATTCCTAAAGATATAACTGGACATGTAATAACTACTAAGGCTGAATCACATTGACAAAGCTTGCTCTAAACAAGACAGCTATAACAGAAAACCAATAAATCCATGCATCCATACATACCAGTAAAATCAAATAAAGGGAAAGGTATCCAAAACCAATCTAGCAATACTAGAGATACTTAAATAAATCAGACACAAAGGGAAACTGCGCACAGCTATAAGATAACTCGTAATGACCAAGAATCTCCAGACAGAGAGATAGAGAAATAGCAGTTCTTGTTTGTGTCTTGTTGTCTTCTTGTTCCGTTTCTTTTGGTAGTCTTGAATTTCACAACGCATGCTTAAAATAGAAGATAATTAAAGTTTGAGGATGTAGAAAGGTTTAGGAGCTCTTTCAAGTCCCATTTGGGGAGCAAGATCTAAAATCAACCATATGAATACAAAGATCAAAGCCCTCCCCACTGTGTGTGTGTGTGTGTGTGTGTGTGTGTGTGTGTGTGTGTACAAATCCCTCTTTTATTTACAAAGAATATCTGAGGGGTTGTATAATTTATGTGGATTTTAAGTAGTAAATGCTGTGTGTAATCGATGACTTGTGCACATAGTGTTTTACTAAACACCTACAGAACAGCTTCACAAAAACTGTGGATAGACAGTTCCATCTGCTCATTGTTGTAATAAGTGTAAGTTAGTACTTTTTCCTTGTCAATTCATTTGTTCTCTGATTGAAATTCAGAACACTGTTTAATTACATGCTACAGGTAAAGAAACATATTTTTCTCACAGAATAATGTTTTAATTTAAAATGTTAATTTCAGAGCACATTAAATCACTGGTAATATAAGGCTGATTGGAGATCTGCTCTCCACAAAGAAAGGTAAATAACATATCCTCTGAGGTTCTACAATTCAGAGTATAGTTACATTCCATTTTAATGTGAGTGTATAATATACAGACTATTTGTACTTGTATATTATTATTGTTATTATTGGAGTTTGTTAATAACAAATTTCAGGAGAGGCAACCTTTGGACAACCCTTCAGTCAAACACCAGTATCCGTCCAATCCGGTTGTATACGCAGGTATTAATTTGCCACATACCTTCTCTCCCATCACGCTCTCTGTTTCCAGCATCCCTTCCCCTCTCCATCTCCACCTTCAAGTCTACTTCCCTTTTGTCTGTTTTTTTCCACCCTCTTTCAACAGTCAAAAGGGGGGGGGGGGGTTCACTTCATCCTAAAAAAAATAGCGAGGCATGACACTGCCCCCCTGGACTCCAAGCCCAAGATCAATGTTCCTACCAATATACAACTCACTACATCATAATAAACTCCTTCAAAACGCATTCATGTTGTCTGAAGGTTCATTCTCCTGAAATATTATAATTATTATTATTATTATTAGTACTAGTAGTAGTCGTAGTAGTCGTTGATGTTGGTGTGGCAGTAGTAGCAGTTGTAGTAGTAGTAGTGCTATTGAATTTGTTTGCCCTTTCCTCTATTCAATATCCTGGACCATAGTAAAACATTCAAATAGTTAAAAAGGGATTGCATTTATATACTATGCAATGGTCCTGTGGGTCCTCTGTGCTCTCTGATTTTTTCTAACAACTATACTGTTTCAACCACTTGAAAGCCACAGGGACCACAAATAGCATCTAAAATATTAGACTTACAGTTGCAATAAGTTAATTTGTTAATTAAACAGTTAATTTGTATTGGTCAACCTGACCCATACCCATTGTACATACATACATACATACATACATATATATATATATATATATATATATATATATATATATACAATGTTCAGTTTGTGTACATAGAACATAGACCTGCTAAAGGAATGGCAACGATAAGCCATATGCCATAATTATGCATATTTTCATTATTACAATACACTTGTTATTCATCATCTTAAATACAAAAACCTTTCCAGAGCTCATTCCTTCAGAGATCATTTAGAGCCTAGAGTTTATTAGATTCTTTGATGTTGCATATTTGTTTTTCAAATAAATCCCAGAACATAAATGAATTTCCCAACAGTGCCTTTGTGTGGTGTTCTCATGTCATCCGTCACACTTAAAGCTTCCTGGCTCCTGTGACGTGTGCTTGTTTCTGGGCCAAAGAATTACAACAAATGAAATGTGTGGCTGAAGTAAAGTGGCTTTGTGTTCTTGAATTGGAGAGGAAACTACAGTTTGTAAACTTTTTGGAAAGTGGTGCACCTCTCATTCTTGTTTAGTAGCCTCATCAAACTTTTCTGAGTACTCTCATAAATTAAGAGACAATTACATTGATTAATGAGGAGGAAGCATGTCGAGGAGCTCTTTCAACTCCCTTTTGGGATGAAATCTCAAAATCAACATGCACAAAGAGATCAAAGCCTCCCCTCCTTCCATTTGATGACAGTTTCCTCTGCCAGTCAAAGGGACTCTCTCTCTCTCTCTCTCACACACACACACACACACACACACACATATAAACAAGATCGACTTCTGCTCACACTACTTTCCATGAGGCAGAAGAACAGGCTTTGTTGAAATATAATGCCCTACTTTGGCAATACAAATTACCTCATTTGAACTGATGCATAATTACTTAAGATACAATGTTTGGCTAGTGTGGTTTGAGACATTGTATAGTACCTACATGATTTTTCTGGTTTAAGTCACCCAAAAAAATATGAGACAATTAAAACTGGAGACTCAATAGCTCTTGGAACACAGTCATGGTCCACATCTCTTGGCTTGTTCAATGTTTTATGCTTTTTTCCCAAACAGTATAGCATAATGTGGCAGTGATCCGTCTTGGACAGGAAATCGAGGAAATCTGGGCTCACAGCTGCTGAGCACCTGACAGGAGGTACATTATCAGCCCGAGGTTTTAAAAGTGTCATTTTTTCCTTTTTTTCCCTGCGAGTGTCTGAGATCAGGAAGCGCTGGTGGGATGAGAGAGCCGGTACTTGGGTCCGTACACACATACATTCTTCCAAATAAAACTGCATGAACTCAAAGGCAAGAAATAAAGGGGGAAGAACTAAAACAAAGATACTGCTTTTTCAGTATGGGAAGAAAAGGTTTTCTTCTGCAGCCAACATTTCTTGGTCTCAGACACCTACTGAGGAAAAAAGAACTCGGTTTTTAAGCTTGGGCTGATTAGATATATCCACTCAGGTGCTCAGGAAGTGTGGTTCAGATTAGCCCAATTTTCTTTCCCAGGCCAAGCACTGCCACAAATAACTCCCAAAGTTTCAATCAATATGGCATTTAAGCAACTTTAGCATTTATTTCTATTTCATTGTTTTATTACATACACAGTTCCCAGGATCTCATAGAGAAAAATACATTTTATGCTTCTCTACACCAAAATGAATAACACAAACAAATACATACATTGATTTCTAAAAAACAACATCTCCTCCTACAACTTTGGAGGTACATAATCTGTATCTTGTAAAGTTATGATACAACATTACAATTTATTGTAGAAATGACAACAGGACATATATTCTATTTATGGAACCATTCACTTTTTATGGATTCTGTATCAAAATTTTTTCAGTGCCTTGCACCAACCCACAGCAATGTTGAACTGGACTGTTACCGTGTTCTTTTAAAATATGTTTATTCAGTATTGCAGAAGCAATAAAATATGGATGATCAACTCCTAATCATAATATTTTACTCCCCATCTGGACCTGTGTAACTGGCGTGGAAAGGTTCAGTGATTTAGTGAGCACAAAACAGTTTGGGAGGTTACAGAGACTGCTAGTCCTGCCTAGATTTGACAATTTTCAAGCTCAGTCCAAGCTGGAAATGTGAGTTTGACTTTGGCTATATTTTTTTCATCATTATTATTTTTATTATTTTGCTTTATAGACAGTGAAGGTGCTGCTATTGTATCAGAATACATGTTCAATATATGAGTTATATTCCTCTACCACTAGAGTACAATGCCAAAACAACAGAACAGAACAGAATGCAACTAAAACAATACCAATCTATAAGAAAAACTAAAATGCAATGTATTTCAAAGCCTTTTGAAGTTGTAGATGTGTTTAATACATTTTATTAGTGTGGAGTACCAGTATAACTGTAGTCTCAGGTCTCATGACACCATTTGTGTCTCAAGTTTCAAAGATTTTATAAGTATAAAAATAACCACACTACCAAAAGTTAATTACCTTTTCAAAATGATCCCGACTCGCTCCTCTACTAAATGGTTTACCTCATTAAACTCCATGATTACAAAATTTTACTGGAAAAATAAAACACCTCACATAAAACTGTCAACACTACAGAAATGTAAAACTCTAGGAGGACTGGAAGCACCAAACTTTTATCATTACTATCTGGCCAACCAACTACAATATATCAAACTGGATTCACCACAACCAACAGAACAAGAACATAGAAGTAGAACAGTCATTATGTAAAGACATTTCAATCTCCGGTTTACCTTTTTCACTACCTCCATCAAACACCATGACTGCTGGCATCACACATCTCAAACATGTCTTTCAAAATAGCAATTCCATCACATTCCAAGAACTGACTCAGAGGTACAGCAACGGGAATGAACAGAATCTCCATTACCTCCAGTTAAAATCCCTCCTTAAATCAAAAACTAAAATTAACAGACACCATGCTACAATCCCTCTTGCTAATAGATGAAATTAATAAAATAATCAATACTTAGAAAGTTTTTTTCAAATTATACAAACTAATATCAACCAAAGATTCAACAATATCCCCCCCATTCAAGCTGAGGAAAAAGACTAATCATTCGCTCCCGACTTCTGGGCTCAAAGCTGTAGGAACACCTAAACAATGATTAGCAATACTAGTTCACAACAAATTCAGTACAATGTAATCCACAGAACACATATCACCAAGCACAAGATGTATAAAATGGAATTCTTAAACACATGCTCGCATGCTCACAGTGCAATCCATTCTTATCACCTTAGCTATCGCACAGAAAACTATCCCCTTCAACTGGAAAACAAGGAACACGATAACCACCAGACAATGATTAAAATCTTCTAAAAGAATATATTTCCATGGAAATACATTCTCACCCACACCAAACCTCACACTCTGTTAGAGTACGGTCCCCCCTCATGAATTCACAAATTTTGCCTGTTGACTAATTCACCATCTCTCACCACACACATACATACACTAAACATAAGAACTCGCTAGTGACTCTGCAGTCACTCTAACTCCACCACTCTTTCTTTTCTTTTCTCTCTCATCATAGTTTAATAATAATAATAATAATGATGATAATAAAATAATAATAATAATAATAATAATAATAATAATAATAATAATAATAATAATAATAATAATAATAATAATAGAGAATATGGATTTCACCCTTGTGTGATGTGTATGTGACCTCAATAAAGAAAAAAAAAAAAAACAAGTAAAGAAAGAGGAAAAAGATGGAGGGGAAGAAAAAAACATTTTAAAAGTGACAATATCTGAGGAGAAAAAGAATATATGCTTCCTCAAAGGATAATGAAACCTTTTTATAGGTAAATATAAAAGAAGACTGATGCAACTCCTCTGAAGTTTATTTGTCAGCCATATTATTTGACAGTCTCATACCATTTGTATTTATATGACAACATCTGACTATAGTGATACAAAGGGCTAAGTTCAGGTTGGTATTTATGTAATGGGGGATAATAATAATTTAATGAGGTAATGCACTGTAATTTTACATAATGAATTAACTGTTGCACATGATGATTGTTTTACATTTGTATTACTATTATTGCAAATACTGTATGCTATCTGAAATGATCTTATCTGCAGTGCAATTGAATGTTCACACATTGTGCCCCTCTGCTTTAATTATTTATGTATTACACAGAAAAATACAATCATGTTGTGTCTATTGTGACATGAGCTATCAGTACCCTTTTACATGTTGGGATTTATTCTTGCTCGGCATATTGACTGGATGCTGCACCTTCCTGAGAGCAGATTTACTGCTGAGTCTGGAGACCCTTAAGTTAGACTCAAACCCCAGGCCGGTCACTCCCACTCTCATCACAAACTGCAGTAAGCCTCGTTATCTCGTCATTACATCTCAATTACTCAACATAAACACCCGCCCTTCACATCTCATCTGCTTTATATATAATATGATGTCACTGTGTTAATCACTTTGAAGCTTTTCATCAACCTAAAAATGATTTATGCAGTAAAAAAGGACAGAGTGAGAGAGAGAGACATCAGTGTGCTACCTTGCTGTTTGGAACAGAATAAAATATAGTTAAAAATGATGTCAAAACGTCCTGTTCTTAAGAAAGATGAATACAGAAGCAAAAATAGTATATTCCATAATTTTTGTATTTATTGACATTAATATAATTAGATCAGCTATTTTAAAGCAGTGTTATGTGATGAAGATAAATGTCTCTTTTGGTGAAAGCCGTCAGGTTTCTGACCTGCAGTCAGAGTGGTGGGGACTGCAAAGCCCATTTTGGTGAGCAGAAGCGCTTCTGAAAGATATGAGAGTGATGCTGGTAAGACTTTGAAAAGACTTTTCCAAGGAGGTTCTTGATTCACTTTTTAGTGACAGATTTGATGAGACTTTATAAATGTAAAAAAGCTTTTTCCTCAGATAACCCAAGGAGCTAATTTGAATTGCTGTTCTGCCCATTGACTGTTCTACATTGAATAAAACATTTACTAAAAAGTTACTACTTTCAAGAGTTGTTATACTTTGTATAAATAGCGTGAAGAGAAATAAGATGCAGTTGTTTAACAACACATAAACATTTTCAGCAGTTAGGACGCAATCCATTTAAAGAAATATATATTTAGTACTCTTTAATATTTATATTTACAATACATGTTTCTTAAAATTATAAGAAAAGGAAGTTTAAAAGTCTGTTTACAAAAGATTGTTTTGAAGGGAATAAAATTACACAAAATCATTTGCACTGCCAATGAGGACTTCAATGAGCAGTATTAAATTTTAAAGAGATACTTTGCAGCTATATTGACTTTTTTTTTTTTTTTTGGAAAAAAGAGGCTGTTAAATATTTTATTAAGAGTGTCTCATTACAGAGGAATTATTTTTATTGCAAATGATAAAGGGGGTATAGAACATAACTGTCTATAGCTACACAATACACTATATTATGTAAGGCTGATGCACTAATGATGCATAAATGAAAACGCTATGAAACAAAACGAGTTTTAAGCCATGTTTAAGCTATAATATACCTGTATGGACATGAAAACTGCTGTTTCCATAAAACCGGAAAGTATACATGCATGTAAATGAAATAAAATCTGTACATTTCTGTAATTGTGATCTTTTGATCCTAAATCCAACTTCCTGAAGTATACAGCAAAATAAATAAATACTATAGTATAGGTATATACAGTATGTATATGCTATAGTATGCATATATATATAAGTATAAACATTTTCACTGAACCATTATCATATGTTTGAATGGCACTGTGAATATAAGTATACCAAAGTATATCCCATGAATATATAAAATCTATTGATTTTCCTTCATAGTTCATTGTTTTTCTCCACAACACAAATACACACACATACACGCACACACACCTCTCCTCTCTGTTTCTTCTAGCTCAAAATAGATAATCAGAATTCACATAGAGGCATAAATGTTTACCAGCTGATGCATTTATTATGGGGGGCTTTAAATGACACCATTATTTGGCTGAGAACTTGAAGGTCAGCCATTATTGAACTCTTTCAAACTGCAAAGACGGAGAGATGGGGAGGGAGGGGTCTGGCTGTCTCAGGAAAACGCACTTCACACAGAGCATGTGCAGGAGGAAGGTCATGTGGTATGGGGGTGTTTGAGCAGGGACATTAGTGACACCATTCTGTGTACTTGAGTTTACTGAGACACCATGAGTAAAATCATTGCACTTCACTGGATTGAAATAGAAAGAAATGGGAGTATTCCAAAGGAATGGATAAAATAAATATATGAGAAATTTATAATGCATTAATGCACAATTAGTCACAATAAAAAAATAAAACTGCCTGCTGCTGTAAGATCACGAAATACATGCTTTTGTTTGGAATAAGTTGGAGACCTGCTCTCTCTCTTCTCTCAAACTCAGTCTTTGGATGTGCGTTTTGCCATCAAGACAGCCAGTTTAATGTTCAAATCTTGGTTGAGCCGCTGTCTGCGTGTCATAAATAAGACCGTAATAGATTTTTACTTTGCCTATCAAGCAGCAATCTCTGGTGTGAACTGAAAGTCAATAAACACCCAACACAGAGGCAATGAGTCATCAGAGAGCGGCAAGAGAGACCATATCTATTAGTTGTGTTTTGGCAGAGAAAAGCTAAACAACAGCAGGGGGGTCTTACACACATTTGTCAGCTCACCATGGGAACAGCGTGACGAGCCAGAAGTCTGGGTGTAAGCAGGTGATGGAGTGTTGAAGCAACGGCCTTGAGGGGGAGCGATGAGAAGTGAGGAGAGGCCTCATGGCGATTTATACATGAGAAGAGGCTCTGGTGTCTATTGCACCTTTTCATATAACCGGCTGCAGTTTCGATATCCTTTGCAGTGAGGATTGAAGTTGTGGCCATTTTCCACTTTGAATGTTCCAAAGTACAGCAGAATGTCAGCGATCACAATTTATTTTCATTCATATTCACATACGCTAGTTGGCACACATTATCATGAATAGATCGAGCCAACCCTATTGATAGATTTTTATTAATTTGATGAGATTTATACACGAACA
>JAFBMS010002004.1:0-17500 GCA_019788955.1 Albula glossodonta
CATCATCATCATCATCATCATCATCATCATCATCATCATCACCATCACCATCATCATCATCATCATCATCATCAGCATCATCATCATCATCATCACCATCACCATCACCATCATCATCATCATCATCACCATCATCACCATCATCATCATCATCATCATCATCACCACCATCACCATCACCACCATCATCATCATCATCTTTCCTGTGCAGAATATGTGTTAGAACCTGTCATCATAGGAGTTGATCCTTTTCCCCTGAACCTCTCTGGATGGAGTGAATGCAAGAAGAGCCAGGTCCTGCAGCTTGGTCAGATAGTGCTGCTCTGGAGACAGAGACATGAACACATTACTGAGAGAAACAGAGAGAGAGCGCAATCTGACACTGATCCTGCATCACTGCAAAACTGTTTATCATCAGCATTTTTCTGTATCATACTTTAATGTTAAAATTTATTGAGTTATGTCATTTCACTGCTTTGGCATAATAATTTATCTCTTTAATTATACATTAAGTATAATTAAATGATTTCTTAATTTTTATGAATTAATATTAAAACATTGAAACTGAAAAAAATGATGATGATTGAAATGATGCTGAGAAGTAACCCCTGAAGGTCACTGCATACTGCAACATCTCCAAACAGCACTTACAATTAGAGTAATGAAATTATAAAATATGTATATTTAAAACAGTAATTGTTATTTAGTTTAACTGTTTCAATCCTTATCATACCAGATTTTAACCTATAAAAATAATAATATATTTATTATAATAGGCATTTATTATAATTTATTTATATGTTCTTCCCACCCTAAATAATACATGTTTTAGTGAGCACTGTAGATCATATTTTCCATGTTATATGCAGGTTCCATGATCATGTATAATGCTTTAGCAATATGACTGTGGTCTTTGAGCGAAACAATATGAGATACACTCACTCTCTGTCTTACACACACACACACACACACCTGACGGAAAGAGTTACCTTTCACCTTGGGGTCTCTCTTCTGCCTCCACTGGGGCACGAATGCAGTGACTCTCCGATGGCCTCTGTTCCAGAAGTGCTGCACAGCCAGAGCAATCCCACGGCAGGAGAAGAACTGCCCCAGACCATGACTGAGAGACAGAGACAATAACACTGCACTGAGAGAGATACATTAACACTACACTAGGAGAGATTAACACTGCACTGAGAGAGATACATTAACACTGCACTGAGAGAGGTACATTAACACTGCACTGAGAGAGGTACATTAACACTGCACTGAGAGAGATACATTAACACTGCACTGAGAGAGGTACATTAACACTGCACTGAGAGAGGTACATTAACACTGCACTGAGAGAGATACATTAACTCTGCACTGAGAGAGATACATTAACACTGCACTGAGAGAGGTACATTAACACTACACTGAGAGAGATACATTAACACTACACTGAGAGAGATACATTAACACTGCACTGAGAGAGATACATTAACACTACACTGAGAGACAGAGACAATAACACTGCACTGAGAGACAGAGACAATAACACTGCACTGAGAGAGATACATTAACACTACACTGAGAGAGGTACATTAACACTACACTGAGAGAGGTACATTAACACTACACTGAGAGAGATGCATTAACACTACACTGAGAGAGATACATTAACACTGCACTGAGAGAGATACATTAACACTGCACTGAGAGACAGAGACAATAACACTGCACTGAGAGAGATACATGAACACTACACTGAGAGAGATACATTAACACTGCACTGAGAGACAGAGACAATAACACTGCACTGAGAGAGATACATTAACACTGCACTGAGAGACAGAGACAATAACACTGCACTGAGAGAGATACATTAACACTGCACTGAGAGACAGAGACAATAACACAGCACTGAGAGAGATACATTAACACTGCACTGAGAGACAGAGACAATAACACTGCACTGAGAGAGGTACATTAACACTGCACTGAGAGACAGAGACAATAACACTGCACTGAGAGAGATACATTAACACTGCACTGAGAGACAGAGACAATAACACTACACTGAGAGAGATACATTAACACTGCACTGAGAGAGGTACATTAACACTGCACTGAGAGAGATACATTAACACTGCACTGAGAGAGGTGCATTAACACTGCACTGAGAGAGATACATTAACACTGCACTGAGAGAGGTACATTAACACTACACTAGAAGAGATTAACACTGCACTGAAAGAGAGGGAGAGATTGACTATTTAATTCCATTATTTTCTTTACGGGTAAATAACCTAAAACTGCTGTAGTATTCCACAGTAAACTCTACAAACATTACAGAGACAGTATACATACTAATATGTCATCTCCTGCTCCCTTTCCTCCTGTCTCTCTCCTCCCTCTCTCCTCCTCTCTCCTCTCTCTTTCTCCTCCCTCTCCTCCTCTCACCTCATGGCAACGTTGCTGCCATCTATGATGACCTGGCGCAGGTGTTGGTCTCCAGGGTCAGGTGATAGTGTGAGTGTGAAGGGCGTCTGCAGGACCTCATAGAAGCGCTGCTCTCCCGTGACGACAGTGGGGAGGGGGGCAGGGTGTAGCTCAAGGGGGTAGGTGTGCTGGGGTGGGCCTCTCACTGAGGGGGGAGCCGGGGGGGGGGCAGGGCTGGAAGAGTGCTTAGAGTCCAATTTACCTGTTCTGCTCTGCCCAGCCTGCTCTCCCTCTCTCTCTCTCTCCCAGCTCTTCTCTTTCTCCCTTTTTTTCTCCCAAAACCTTCCTTGCTCCTTGCCCGCACCCTTCCCTTCCGCTCTGTCCCTGCCTCTCTCCCTCCTTCCCTCCCTCCCTCCCTGAGCTGCTTTGTCCTTCTCCATCTGCCTGTGAAGCTCCAGCAGCAGTTCAGTGGGGGACAGCTCAGGCAGGTTGCTGTACAGTTCCAGTACTTTGTGCTCTGGGTAGCCACAGCTTGCTGCTGCAGTCTTCACCACGCCAAGGAAGAAATCCCCTTCCTCAGCCCCGCCCATCTCCCCTTCAGCTCCGCCCATCTCCCATTCAGCCCTGCCACTCTCTTCCTCAGCCCCGCCCATCTCCCCTTCGGCTCCGCCCCTCTCTTCTTCAGCCTTGCCCTCCTCCCCTTCATCTCTGCCCCTCTCTTCCTCAGTCCCGCTTACCTCTCCTACAGTCCCGCCCCTCATACCCTCAGCTCCACCCCCCTCTCTCTCTACCCCAACCCTGAGCCAATCTGCCCCACCCACCTCTCCCTCAGCACCTCCCATCACCCCATTTTTTGGGAGAGGTGTGTCTGTTTCTCCATTCTGTTCCTGTTGTACAAGGTCCAGAATCTGGGAGGGTTCTGTGGGCCCAGTGCGGGACAGCACCCTGGAGACCACATCCTCACTAAAGCCCATTGCAGTGAAAAACCTCAGAATATGCGCAAACTCCTCCCCTAAACCCACCCCACTCTGCAGCCCACCCAGCTGAGCCTGCACTGCTGCCCCCGGCCCCCCTGGGTCAGGTGTAGAGGGAGACAGGAAGGGCGAGCACGGCAGAGCAGCTCCTGGAAACTTCCTTAGCTGAGTGGAATGTTCTGGACTTCCCTCAGACAGAAATCTCTTTCCCTCCTCCTGCCTCTCTCCCTCTGGCACTGTCGTCCTCTGTACCCCACCCTCCTCATCCCTCTCTTGTTCCTTCCCTTCCTCCCTGTCTCTCTCCCGTCGTGGGTCCCTGAGTGGGTCCAGTCCACTGTCCTGAATCAGGCCCAGCAAAGCCTCCTTAACTGTCGCAGGCAGAACCAGCAGGTCCAGAGTGTGCCGGTCCTCCCACCTTTCTACCAGCGATCTGAAGGCCCGACGGGACTCCAGGAGCTCGCCTGCTGACCCTGCCCCAGCCTCTGCAGACCATCCCTTGGTGGCCTCATACTTTTCCCCCAGGTCCAGGACCAGTGAGCAGGCCCGCACCACAGGCTCCTCCAAGCCTGAGATGCACAGAGTACCAAGAGACCGCACCTGGGAAAGGGAATGTGAAGCACATGAGAGAGAAAGCAAGATATGGATGGAGATAGGTATACTGGATATCGTCACCTGGACAAGAGCGCAGGTGTGTTCTTACCTGGCTATGAGCGCAGGTGTATTCTCACCTGGATGAGAGCATAGGTATATTCTCACCTGGATGAGAGCGCAGGTGTATTTGATCAGACAGTCCAGGAACAGGCCACCTGCTCCACAGAACACAGAGTGCAGAACCTCAGGGTATGACACGTCTCTCACCTCCTGCTCATTCACCTGCCCTTTAACAAACAGCTGAGGGAAGGTAGAGGAGAGAGGGAGGAGAGCGGGAGGGAGACAGAGAGCAGAGGAGAGAGGGAGGGAGGGAGGGAGGGAGACAGAGAGCAGAGAGAGAGGGAGGGAGGGAGGAGAGCAGAGGAGAGAGAGGGGGGAGAGAGGGGGGGGGGAGACAGAGAGCAGAGGAGAGAGGGAGAGAGGGAAGGAGACAGAGGAGAGGAGGAGAGAGAGGGAGAGACAGAGAGCAGAGGAGAGAGAGGGAGGGAGGGAGACAGAGCAGAGGAGAGAGGGGGAGAGAGACAGAGAGCAGAGGAGAGCGAGGGAGGGAGACAGAGCAGAGGAGAGAGGGGGAGAGAGACAGAGAGCAGAGGAGAGAGAGGGAGAGAGACAGAGAGGGAGACAGAGAGCAGAGGAGAGAGTGAGAGAGACAGAGAGGGAGACGGAAAGCAGAGGAGAGAGAGTGAGAGAGACAGAGAGGGAGACAGAGAGCAGAGGAGAGAGAGTGAGAGAGACAGAGAGGGAGACAGAGAGCAGAGGAAAGAGAGTGAGAGAGACAGAGAGGGAGACAGAGAGCAGGGGGGGGGGGTTGAGAGGGAGAATCTGTGCAGAATTGTATGCAACACTTGTGCTGTGCACAGACCCTAACAAATGGGTACAGCAGCAGAACTCTAAATCCATTCTGTTTGTGTGTTTATTCAGTCCAAATTGTTTCACAGGTCTACACTAACCCCCCCAGGCTGATCTACACTAACCCCCCAGGCTGATCTACACTAACCCCCCCAGGCTGATCTACACTAACCCCCCAGGCTGATCTACACTAACCCCCCCAGGCTGATCTACACTAACCCCCCCAGGCTGATCTACACTAACCCCCCAGGCTGATCTACACTAACCCCCCCAGGCTGATCTACACTAACCCCCCAGGCTGATCTACACTAACCCCCCCAGGCTGATCTACACTAACCCCCCCAGGCTGATCTACACTAACCCCCCAGGCTGATCTACACTAACCCCCCCAGGCTGATCTACACTAACCCCCCCAGGCTGAGCAGGTCCCAGGCTCACCTTGGCTTCCTCAACCTCCCTCCGGTCTCCTCTCATCTTCAGCCAGATCTGTCCATCATTGGGGCTGAGAGCCTGGGCCTCCTCCAGCCTCACCCTGAACACCCTCTCAACCAGCGGCTGCACTGAGCGCAGCTGCGGCCGGCTCGCCCCAGGGTACGCAAACTCATCCTCAACCTGCAGGCGTGCCTCCGTCTCCATCCTCTCGCCTCCCTCCATCTGGAGTCAGGGGCTAACGAGCTGCTGGGGAGACACAAGGAGGGAGTGCAGGGCTCAGTTCATCAAACTAATTATTAGCATCAAAAGGGCACTAAAATTTGGGGCTCAGCTTCACCTCACCCTCAGTCAGCTTCAGGATAGCACCTCAACAGCTGGAAATAATTACCTAACACCTCAACAACACTTATTTGGACCACTGGGACACGAACACCAAAACTCAAAACAGAATGGATTGCTATCTGGCCCTAAACAGAAAATATGAATTGGCTGACTATCCAGTTACCATTGAAATACCAAACAAGGGGATCCTGGCTGAAAAATGCCCTGAAAAATGGCGACAGACAAACCTGGCTGGCAGGAGATGACAGGCTGTGTGACCAGCATAACAGACAGAGGTTCACTCTCTTTTACATTCTACAAATTACAATCAAGAAAGAGACTGACAGAATACATTTTTTAACAGATTGAGATTGTGGTGACAGACCACACTCACAACACACTCACATGCATACTCAATGTATACATGCATATTTTAAAATGTAAACATTGTTTTCCCTTAATTCCAAACACTGAAATGAGCAGTGCTAGCAGGAGAAGAAGTACTTCAATGTGAGGGACAGACAGAGGACACAATTTGCTGCAGAGATTCATATTTTGTTTTTATGATTTCAAGTCATACTTGAAGGAGAGAGATGGAGAGAGGGAGGGAGGGAGAAAGAGAGGGAGGAAGGGAGAGAGAGAGAGGGAGAGAGAGAGAGAAGGAGGAAGGAGAGAGAGGTAGAGAGAGAGGGAGGAAGGGAAAGAGAGAGAGAGGGAGGAAGGGAGAGAGAGGGAGAGGGAGGAAGGGAGAGAGAGAGAGAGGGAGGAAGGAGAGAGAGGGAGAGAGAGAGGGAGGAAGGGACAGAGAGAGAGAGGGAGGAAGGGACAGAGAGAGGGAGAGAAATTGAAATTAAATTGAAAATTTAACTGAGAGAGAGGGAGTGAGTGAGAGAGAGAGAGGGAGGGAGTGATAGAGAGAGAGAGAGGGAGAGAGAGAGAGATAGAGTGATAGAGAGAGAGAGGGAGGGAGAGAGAGAGAGAGAGAAATGCTTCTCTGGGTAGGAGAGGTTCAGCCTCTTGTATTCTAAAATCATATCTTCTGACATGAAAACAGTTACAGTTTGTTTATTTATCTTTATATGAAATATAGTTACATATTTTCATTTTATTACATTTATTAATTAACTATCATTGTCATATATTCCTTAAACACATTAAAGAACGAACTAGGCTCAGACTCAATCCTACCTGTTCTGGGTTTCATTTTTCGTCGTTTCGCAGTTATACTGATCCCAAAGACTCAAATGGCGTGAATCGTCGTAAATTATTATAAAACGTCATTACATATTAGTGGATTTTGAACATAATCCCATTATCATATAGTGTCTTACCTGGACCATCACTTCACCGCGTCTCGCCGCGATTTCTCCAAGCACCTAAAGATAAACTTTCGATTACTGTATCTTGCGTAGTCTTCCGCATATACTGACAGCGACGGTCCAAAGTACAACGCAGAAGCGTTTGAAGTGTCGCAAGCTTTGGCGTTCAGTTCACGATAAGTCTAAAGGTATGAAAAGTTGTTTCTGTCAATGTTAGTTGAAGGAGTCCAATTTTTAAAAGCAATTAACCAGAGTAACACATCCGTTTTATTTCGTAGAGCGTGGATTATTGTTGATAAAACTGAAACTTGGTACTTGAGGCGTAAAACGTGTAATAAATGCGCATAAAATATCACGCATACGTTTCGCCACTTCACGGTCATTTCCTTGTAACCTTCATATCTGTCAGTCGAGCAGAACAGCAAGTGTTGTTAGTCACGGGCGAGCAAAGGGAACACAAAACTACAGCAGATAAAAACAAATCGGGCAATATGTGCGTTGATAAACACAGTTTCATCTGTTCAATAGTAATGATAAAACAATTATTATTATTGTTGTTGCTGTTGTTGTATGTAGACATTGGATAATTCGTAAGTTCTGAACGATCTGTAAAAGCAGGTCATATTATGAAACATAGTTTAAAAATGTGTGCACATCTACATGTCTGTTGTACGGCTCTGGACTCTCCCAGACCCCGCCCATTTCAGACGGTTAAGGAGGAAACCGGGGAGTTCCACCGACGTCATGTAACAGGTTGTAAACTTCCGTTTCCCTATTGTGCAGTACAATCAAATGACATCGCAGTTCCACCGCAAAGATAATATACTATTTTCAACGATAATGAAAATAAACTAAAGAGGATGGTATTTAGAGAATTACACTGCATATGTATGACAAAGTTAGATTTGTGCACGCTGCATGAAATATTATGCTCAAAATAAACAATCCTCAAAAGTTTCTCTCTGTCTCTCTCTCTCTTATATATAATTTTATGCCCTTCCTCCTTTCGTGCCATTCTCTGAGAAAGTAATCCTGATGCATCTGCCACCGTTTGTGAAAACTAATAGAAGTAATGATGTATGTGAGTGTGTCTGTATGTGGTCTTGTGATTGATGAGCTAGAAGCCAGGAGGTGATGGATACCACGTGACTGGAGTATATGAATTGTGACAATCCAAAAATCATAGTTTTACAGTATAATGCACAATCATTTTATTTATATGTATTATTTAGATTATTTTCACCAAGGCGTTAAGGAAATAAACCAAACAAAATTATTTGGCACTGAACAAAAGCATCAGTTCTGCCAGTGGAGTTGTCCTGGGGGGTGCTTCAGAAAGGTGGTTTAACAAACCGTGAACTTAAACCTGGACTAAAGGTTGAACAAACCTGAGGTAACATACCCCGAATTTCCGGTTCCAGAAGAGCCGATTAGAATTAGTTCGAATAACTCTGAGAAAGTTGAACCTGATTGAAACGCGTTTACGGTGAAAGTAAAAAGGGTTTTATTTTATACAAGACTAGCGGGAGGTAGTATGTTAATTGGAGAATTAATGTTTATTTACAAAAATGTGATCTTCCTTGGGCTCTATCATTTGTATGGCAGAGTGTCGCTCTTCTCTGATTGTGAGAATATGAAAACTTCACACAGTTATGTCACATACCCTTTCTGGGGTGAGCCTAGAAGTCATGGATGGCGACTGGCCACTTGGTTTCAACACATTGTGGGCAATAGAGTGGACAACATCACATATTATCTTCACAGTGCAGAAGAGTGATAGTAATAGTAACAATTGCCTCGCTAATCGGGCTGCACCTCCGATGTTATAAGGAAATGCAAAAAAGGGCATTGCATAAAACTGGTACTGAACTGAGGTCGAATCAATTTAAATTAACTTTAATCACACCTACGAATCAAACGCCCCCACGAGAGTTGAGTGCTAAATTCGCTACTCATACTATTCGAACAGGTATTTACAGAATTTGGATAGGATCATTCTATAATTTACGTTCCCGAGAAGTGTTCGGTTTCCCCTTTTATTTAATAACTAACCCGCTTAATATATACAGGAATTGCCGCATGTGTCTGGTTTCGGTCTCTTGGCACTTCTGTAAGCGGCGTTACGAATGTAAGAACATACGAACACGGACTGACTTCACTTGCCTAAGAACATGAACAGGTACTTCCATCACAATGCTGGTCTGGCCGCTCACACCTGCAGAGGACTGAAGGAGGATATCGCAGCTACACGGGCACAGATTTACAATTGTATATTACACATTTGCTGAGTGGCCAAATTTCTTAGTGGCTTAAATATCTTAATTATTTAATTTCTACAACTCTCAGTTGTGCAGAAAAGACATAATGTATAAATACCAGCTTTATGCGTGTAAATGTACAATCTAGAAAAGCCCTGCTGCTCATGCGGACAACGCGTAATTGCGCACTTGCGCATGGTTACAGGTGACCCGACGGTGATGACTTCTGCGATGCAGGAAGTCTGTGTCGCGCGGCCTCAGACGTGCGTCATCCTCTGCTCCGTGCGCCTTCCGGCTGCTCCGTGCGCTTGGGAGAACTGAAAGTAGAGAGAAAAGGCTATTCCCTGACGTGCCCTTTTCGGAGCCAACTGCAGAATGATGAGGCGCAGATTTGTTCGGCTAAAGCTGTTCTAAAAGCGACAAATCCTCGAATCTGCACCTGAAGCAGCATATGCCCAAGTAGGTACACCTGCCACTACCGGAACTGACTGGATGTGGAAAGTCTGAGGTATGACAAAGGTTACTTTTCAAGTGGTTTTATATGTTGTCTGCTCTGAGATTTCGACACAGAGGTACAGACTGAAGTAAAAATAAGGAAGTGTCGGACACGTGAGAGAGGAGAAAAATCTGTGGCACTAGCAGCCGGCTAATTAAACATGCGCTTCCCCTTTTCATATTTGCGTACAAACGAGAAGCTCTCTTGTAAATGTACTGCAGTTTCCAGTCAGCCCATGTGTATAGTGCATTAACCCTCCCTCTCAGTGCAGTGTTAATGTACGGTAGTGTGCAGTCAGTCAGTGTGTATATACTGTATTAACCCTCCCTCTCAGTGCAGTGTTAATGTACTGTAGTGTGCAGTCAGTCAGTGTGTATATACTGTATTAACCCTCCCTCTCAGTGCAGTGTTCATGTACTGTAGTGTGCAGTCAGTGTGTATATACTGTATTAACCCTCTCTCTCAGTGCAGTGTTAATGTACTGTAGTGTGCAGTCAGTCAGTGTGTATATACGGTATTAACCCTCCCTCTCAGTGCAGTATTCATGTACTGTAGTGTGCAGTCAGTGTGTATAGACTGTATTAACCCTCTCTCTCAGTGCAGTGTTAATGTACTGTAGTGTGCAGTCAGTGTGTATATACTGTATTAACCCTCTCTCTCAGTGCAGTGTTAATGTACTGTAGTGTGCAGTCAGTCAGTGTGTATATACTGTATTAACCCTCCCTCTCAGTGCAGTGTTCATGTACTGTAGTGTGCAGTCAGTGTGTATAGACTGTATTAACCCTCTCTCTCAGTGCAGTGTTAATGTACTGTAGTGTGCAGTCAGTCAGTGTGTATATACGGTATTAACCCTCCCTCTCAGTGCAGTGTTCATGTACTGTAGTGTGCAGTCAGTGTGTATATACTGTATTAACCCTCTCTCTCAGTGCAGTGTTAATGTACTGTAGTGTGCAGTCAGTCAGTGTGTATGTACTGTATTAACCCTCTCTCTCAGTGCAGTGTTAATGTACTGTAGTGTGCAGTCAGTGTGTATATACTGTATTAACCCTCTCTCTCAGTGCATTTTTAATGTACTGTAGTGTGCAGTCAGTGTGTATATACTGTATTAGCCATCTCTCTCAGTGCAGTGTTAATGTACTGTAGTGTGCAGTCAGTCGGTGTGTATATACGGTATTAACCCTCCCTCTCAGTGCAGTGTTAATGTACTGTAGTGTGCAGTCAGTGTGTATATACTGTATTAGCCATCTCTCTCAGTGCAGTGTTAATGTACTGTAGTGTGCAGTCAGTCAGTGTGTATATACGGTATTAACCCTCCCTCTCAGTGCAGTGTTAATGTACTGTAGTGTGCAGTCAGTGTGTATATACTGTATTAGCCATCTCTCTCTGTGCAGTTTTAATGTACTGTACCTTTTTTTTGCACTTTGCCTTGTAAGTCGCTCTGGATAAGATGTGTAATGTCCTTTAGTGTAATGTAATGTACTGTAGAGTGCAGTCAGTGTATTGATACTTGATTTGTCCCCGTAAGGAAATTGGTTTGCCACATGATTACACAGTATCACAATACAGTATCTTAGCACACTCACATGCATACTATATTCACATACACTATCATACTTTGCACCTCAATATAAATTAGTGTTACAGTAAGTAAGATGTTATGAAGTTGGTCAGATAAATAAAAGTGCAGTGGCAATGTATTGCAGTTTCCAGTCAGTCCATGTGTATAAACTGAATTAACCCTGTTTCCCAGTGCAGTGTTAATGTACTGTAATGTGCAGGCAGTGTGTATGAATTGATTTAACCCTGTCTCTCAGTGCAGTGCACAGCCAGTGTGCATATATTGTATTTATCCTCTCTCTCTCACTGCTGTGTTTTTTACTGTAGTGTGACTGCTCTCTTATCCCCCTTCCAGTGAAGAATGGATCGGTCTGTCTGCTCAGCCCCTGTGCTGATTGGTGGCAGCAGCCTTCAGTCCTGGAGTGAGATTGGCTCTGGGGGTTTTGGGCAGATCTATAAGGCCAAACATAAAGAATGGAGGATGGACGTTGCTATCAAACTTCTGCATCATGATGATAGGTGATACCACTGACACATGCTCACACACACACACACTCACACACACACACACACACACTCACACTCACTCACACACACACACACACACACACACACACACACACACACACACACACACACACACACACACACTCACACACACACACACACACACACACTCACACACACACACACACACACACACACACTCACACACACACACACACACACTCACACTCACTCACACACACACACACACACTCACACACACACACACACACACATGCTCACACTCACACTCACTCACACACACACACATACGCACTCACTCACACACACACACACTCACACACACATGCTCACACTCACACTCACTCACACACTCAACACACACACACACACACAACATTTAAAAAACTCTCTTTCTCTATCCCTCTCCTTGCCCCTCTTTTTCTCTCACCCTGACTCTCTCTCACTCAGCTGCTGCTCGTCTCTGCATAAGGAGGTAGAGCTGATGCGACAGGGGGGGAGCCCCTTTGTTCTACGTGTTTTAGGGGTGTACCGCGGAACCCCCCCAGGTTTTGGTGTGGACCGACATGGTCTGGTGATGGAGTTCATGGAGCGGGGGTCTGTGGAGGCCCTTCTGGAGAGACTGGGCGCGCCCCCTCCATGGCCCCTGGCATTCCGCCTGGCTCATCAGGTGGCCCTGGGCATGAACTTCCTGCATCACCTCTCCCCCCCTCTGCTGCACCTAGACCTCAAGCCCAGCAATGTGCTGCTAGACGATGGCCTCACCGCCAAGGCAAGTCCCAGGCCTGGCTCGCTCACCAGGTCTTAGACGGTTTCAGGAATAGCATTGCTGGTTGGTGATGCCTGTTGTAAGCATGGCCTACATTAGCATTGCTGGTCAGTGCTGCCTGTTGTTAGCAAGGCCTACATTAGCATTGCTGGTCGGTGATGCCTGTTGTTAGCATGGCCTACATTAGCATTGCTGGTCAGTGCGGCCTGTTGTTAGCATGGCAGAATTGTTTCATATATCATACAGAAATAAGTAGCATGTTAGCATGTCTGAGATCCCTCTCTGTCCCTGTTGTTGCTGTAGCTGACAGATTTTGGCTTGGCCCGGCTGGTGCGCAGTGTGTCCAGTGTGGGGGGTGCGGAGCGGGAGGGGGGAACCCTGAGCTACATGCCTCCAGAGGCTTTCAGCCTGTCGTACAAGCCCACTGCAGCCTCTGACTGCTATAGGTATGCACCACCCCCAGACCCGCCCTCAGCCCTGCCCACTGCAGCCTCTGACTGCTATAGGTATGCACCACCCCCAGACCTCAGCACTGCCCACTGCAGCCTCTGACTGCTATAGGTATGCACCACCCCCAGACCTCAGCCCTGCCCACTACAGCCTCTGACTGCTATAGGTATGCACCACCCCCAGACCCGCCCTCAGCCCTACCCACTGCAGCCTCTGACTGCTATAGGTATGCACCACCCCCAGACCCGCCCTCAGCCCTGCCCACTGCAGCCTCCGACTGCTATAGGTATGCACCACCCCCAGACCCGCCCTCAGCCCTGCCCACTGCAGCCTCTGACTGCTATAGGTATGCACCACCCCCAGACCTCAGCACTACCCACTGCAGCCTCTGACTACTATAGGTATGCACCACCCCCAGCCCTCAGCCCTGCCCACTACAGCCTCTGCCTGCTATAGGTATGCACCACCCCCAGACCCGCCCTCAGCCCTGCCCACTACAGCCTCTGACTGCTATAGGTATGCACCACCCCCAGCCCCGCCCTCAGCCCTGCCCACTGCAGCCTCCGACTGCTATAGGTATGCACCACCCCCAGACCCGCCCTCAGCCCTGCCCACTACAGCCTCTGACTGCTATAGGTATGCACCACCCCCAGACCCGCCCTCAGCCCTGCCCACTGCAGCCTCTGACTGCTATAGGTATGCACCACCCCCAGACCCGCCCTCAGCCCTGCCCACTGCAGCCTCTGACTGCTATAGGTATGCACCACCCCCAGACCCGCCCTCAGCCCTGCCCACTGCAGCCTCTGACTGCTATAGGTATGCACCACCCCCAGACCCGCCCTCAGCCCTACCCACTGCAGCCTCTGACTGCTATAGGTATGCACCACCCCCAGACCCGCCCTCAGCCCTGCCCACTGCAGCCTCTGACTGCTATAGGTATGCACCAACCCCAGACCCGCCCTCAGCTTTGCCCACTGCAGCCTCTGACTGCTATAGGTATGCACCACCCCCAGACCTCAGCCCTACCCACTGCAGCCTCTGACTGCTATAGGTATGCACCACCCCCAGACCTCAGCCCTGCCCACTGCAGCCTCTGACTGCTATAGGTATGCACCACCCCCAGACCTCAGCCCTGCCCACTGCAGCCTCTGACTGCTATAGGTATGCACCACCCCCAGCCCTCAGCCCTACCCACTGCAGCCTCTGACTGCTATAGGTATGCACCACCCCCAGACCCGCCCTCAGCCCTACCCACTGCAGCCTCTGACTGCTATAGGTATGCACCACCCCCAGACCCGCCCTCAGCACTGCCCACTGCAGCCTCTGACTGCTATAGGTATGCACCACCCCCAGACCTCAGCCCTGCCCACTGCAGCCTCTGACTGCTATAGGTATGCACCACCCCCAGACCTCAGCCCTGCCCACTGCAGCCTCCGACTGCTATAGGTATGCACCACCCCCAGACCCGCCCTCAGCCCTGCCCACTGCAGCCTCTGACTGCTATAGGTATGCACCACCCCCAGACCTCAGCACTGCCCACTGCAGCCTCTGACTGCTATAGGTATGCACCACCCCCAGACCTCAGCCCTGCCCACTACAGCCTCTGACTGCTATAGGTATGCACCACCCCCAGACCCGCCCTCAGCCCTACCCACTGCAGCCTCTGACTGCTATAGGTATGCACCACCCCCAGACCCGCCCTCAGCCCTGCCCACTGCAGCCTCCGACTGCTATAGGTATGCACCACCCCCAGACCCGCCCTCAGCCCTGCCCACTGCAGCCTCTGACTGCTATAGGTATGCACCACCCCCAGACCTCAGCACTACCCACTGCAGCCTCTGACTGCTATAGGTATGCACCACCCCCAGCCCTCAGCCCTGCCCACTACAGCCTCTGACTGCTATAGGTATGCACCACCCCCAGACCCGCCCTCAGCCCTGCCCACTACAGCCTCTGACTGCTATAGGTATGCACCACCCCCAGACCCGCCCTCAGCCCTGCCCATTGCAGCCTCCGACTGCTATAGGTATGCACCACCCCCAGACCCGCCCTCAGCCCTGCCCACTACAGCCTCTGACTGCTATAGGTATGCACCACCCCCAGACCCGCCCTCAGCCCTGCCCACTGCAGCCTCTGACTGCTATAGGTATGCACCACCCCCAGACCCGCCCTCAGCCCTGCCCACTACAGCCTCTGACTGCTATAGGTATGCACCACCCCCAGACCCGCCCTCAGCCCTGCCCACTGCAGCCTCTGACTGCTATAGGTATGCACCACCCCCAGACCCGCCCTCAGCACTGCCCACTACAGCCTCTGACTGCTATAGGTATGCACCACCCCCAGACCCGCCCTCAGCCCTGCCCACTACAGCCTCTGACTGCTATAGGTATGCACCACCCCCAGACCCGCCCTCAGCCCTGCCCACTGCAGCCTCTGACTGCTATAGGTATGCACCACCCCCAGACCCGCCCTCAGCACTGCCCACTACAGCCTCTGACTGCTATAGGTATGCACCACCCCCAGACCCGCCCTCAGCCCTGCCCACTGCAGCCTCTGACTGCTATAGGTATGCACCACCCCCAGACCCGCCCTCAGCCCTACCCACTACAGCCTCTGACTGCTATAGGTATGCACCACCCCCAGACCCGCCCTCAGCCCTGCCCACTGCAGCCTCTGACTGCTATAGGTATGCACCACCCCCAGACCCGCCCTCAGCCCTGCCCACTGCAGCCTCTGACTGCTATAGGTATGCACCACCCCCAGACCTCAGCACTACCCACTGCAGCCTCTGACTGCTATAGGTATGCACCACCCCCAGACCTCAGCCCTGCCCACTGCAGCCTCTGACTGCTATAGGTATGCACCACACCCAGACCTCAGCCCTGCCCACTACAGCCTCTGACTGCTATAGGTATGCACCACCCCCAGACCTCAGCCCTACCCACTGCAGCCTCTGACTGCTATAGGTATGCACCACCCCCAGACCCGCCCTCAGCCCTACCCACTGCAGCCTCTGACTGCTATAGGTATGCACCACCCCCAGACCCGCCCTCAGCACTGCCCACTGCAGCCTCTGACTGCTATAGGTATGCACCACCCCCAGACCTCAGCCCTGCCCACTGCAGCCTCCGACTGCTATAGGTATGCACCACCCCCAGACCCGCCCTCAGCACTGCCCACTGCAGCCTCTGACTGCTATAGGTATGCACCACCCCCAGACCTCAGCCCTGCCCACTGCAGCCTCCGACTGCTATAGGTATGCACCACCCCCAGACCCGCCCTCAGCCCTGCCCACTGCAGCCTCTGACTGCTATAGGTATGCACCACCCCCAGACCTCAGCCCTGCCCACTGCAGCCTCCGACTGCTATAGGTATGCACCACCCCCAGACCTCAGCCCTACCCACTGCAGCCTCTGACTGCTATAGGTATGCACCACCCCCAGACCCGCCCTCAGCCCTACCCACTGCAGCCTCTGGCTGCTATAGGTATGCACCACCCCCAGACCTCAGCCCTACCCACTGCAGCATCTGACTGCTATAGGTATGCACCACCCCCAGACCCGCCCTCAGCCCTACCCACTGCAGCCTCTGACTGCTATAGGTATGCACCACCCCCAGACCTCAGCCCTGCCCACTGCAGCCTCTGACTGCTATAGGTATGCACCATCCCCAGACCTCAGCACTGCCCACTACAGCCTCTGACTGCTATAGGTATGCACCACCCCCAGACCCGCCCTCAGCCCTGCCCACTGCAGCCTCTGACTGCTATAGGTATGCACCACCCCCAGACCTCAGCCCTGCCCACTGCAGCCTCTGACTGCTATAGGTATGCACCACCCCCAGACCCGCCCTCAGCCCTGCCCACTGCAGCCTCTGACTGCTATAGGTATGCACCACCCCCAGACCCGCCCTCAGCCCTGCCCACTGCAGCCTCTGACTGCTATAGGTATGCACTACCCCCAGACCCGCCCTCAGCACTGCCCACTACAGCCTCTGACTGCTATAGGTATGCACCACCCCCAGACCTCAGCCCTGCCCACTGCAGCCTCTGGCTGCTATAGGTATGCACCACCCCCAGACCCGCCCTCAGCCCTACCCACTGCAGCCTCTGACTGCTATAGGTATGCACCACCCCCCGACCCGCCCTCAGCCCTGCCCACTGCAGCCTCTGACTGCTATAGGTATGCACCACCCCCAGACCCGCCCTCAGCCCTGCCCACTGCAGCCTCTGACTGCTATAGGTATGCACCACCCCCAGACCTCAGCACTGCCCACTGCAGCCTCTGACTGCTATAGGTATGCACCACCCCCAGACCCGCCCTCAGCCCTGCCCACTGCAGCCTCTGACTGCTATAGGTATGCACCACCCCCAGACCTCAGCACTGCCCACTGCAGCCTCTGACTGCTATAGGTATGCACCACCCCCAGACCTCAGCCCTGCCCACTGCAGCCTCTGACTGCTATAGGTATGC
>JAFBMS010002004.1:22500-33611 GCA_019788955.1 Albula glossodonta
ATTACACAATGACTACACATTCCTACACAGTAATTACTACATCACTGAACACTAATTATTATTAAAACTGCACTTACTCTGTCCAAATACTCTTACTACATTGTAAGTACATGGTTATGAATGCAGGTATATTGATACCACAAGTCATCACTAGTAAGTTGTATATATAGAAGGTATATGAGATCCCAGCTATTCTTACTCAGAGTTCTTCTATCTCTGTCTATAGGAGACTGATGTGTCCTCCAGTCTTGCTGCCCTGAAAATCTCTGCAGCTGGGTCCCAGTGCAGCGGTACAGCTTTTAAACTTAAACCAAATGTATAATAACATATATACTAGTATGATAATGATAAAGCGCATGGTGAAAGTATGACATTTAATGGAGATTTGTGGACCCTCATGTCCCCTTACTCTCTCCCTCTCCTCCGTCTGTCTCTCCTGGGCCTGCAGGTGAGGTGAAATCTCCTGACCATGTGAAGACAGCGCCTCCCCCTGCTCAGGTAGCCTTATGCATTGTGTATCCATTATGCCTTATTACTGAAGGGTGGAGAGGACTTCCCTGCCTGTGGAGGGTGTGGGGGCGCTGTGACACACACTGAAGTTTTTTTCTCTCTGCTTCTCACAGGGAGCAGCTAGAAACATGACCAGTAAATACAAAGCCAAAGGTAAATAAATGCAAAAACATTAAAGATCAATGTAAGAAAAGACAGACAGATAGAGGAAGGAGACAGGTTGGATGAATGAGTAAAGAAGGAAATGTAAGAGATAAGCAGAGTGAAGAAGGAAATGTAAGAAATGAGGGAAGTGGATAAGTTTCTCAGATCTATGTGTTTCCTCAAAATGCCTGTTGCACCTTATCCAATCAAAACTATTTCTGCAGATCCATTCTCCCATTCAGCCGATCACACACTGTCAGCAAGCCGCTCCTCTTCCAGCCTGGAGAACCTGTGCATGGTAGGACACATATGTGACCCCTGCAGCAGTGTGTGTGTGTGTGTGTGTCACCTCTACAGCAATGTGTGTGTGTGTTTGTGTCACCTCTACAGCAGTGTGTGTGTGGTGACCTCTACAGCAGTGTCTGTTTGTGAGACCCCTATAGCAGTGTGTGTGTATGTGACCTCTACAGCAGTGTGTGTGTGTGACCCCTACAGCAGTGTCTGTTTGTGAGATCCCTATAGCAGTGTGTGTGTGTGAGAGCTCTACAGCAGTGTGTGTGTGTGTGTGTGACCCCTACAGCAGTGTCTGTTTGTGAGACCCCTATAGCAGTGTGTGTGTGACCCCTACAGCAGTGTGTGTTTGTGAGACCCCTATAGCATTGTGTGTGTGTGTGAGAGAGACCCCTACAGCTGTGTGTGTGTGTGTGTGTGTGTGTGTGAGACCCCTACAGCAACGTGTATGTGTGTGTGTGACCCCTACAGCAGTGTGTGTGTGTGTGTGTGTGTGTGTGAGACCCCTACGGCTGTGTGTGTGTGTGTGAGAGTGTCTGTGAGAGAGAGACCCCTACAGCAACGTGTATGTGTGTGACCCCTACAAAAGTGTGAGTGAGACAGACAGACAGATTGATGCTGTGTGTTTTTGTGTTCTCAGGGAACGAGCAGAAGTTCACCATGTTCCACAGGTGAGTTAAAGGTAGAATATCGAGTTCAGAGTCAAACTTAGCATCCAACGGTCTCTGCCTCCTATGGCTTTTCTCTGAGGCAGGTGTGAGGTCAAAGGTTAACGTGATTCTTTCTGTGTGCTCAGGGGGACTGATGATCAGCATGTCTGATGTGACCGGGGTGCAGGTTGGAAACAACAACACCATGATAGTCAACCAGAGACCCCGCCGCCGAAACCCCACAGCGCCCCCTGCCTTCCCACATGTGCACTGCATCCCCTCTCTGCAGCCTGGTAAAGCCCTTGAGTGAGCTCTGTGCAGAAGCACACCTCCACCTCCACATGCCTGAACACTGCTGAACCACACTGATCTGCATATGGGAGCTTTAAGTCAGTGGTTCTCAACTGGGGGTACACTGGGGGTCCAGGGGGTACGCAAGAAGATTTCAGCAAAATGTGTGAAAGTACAGGAGGTCGTTTCGTGGTTACGACGAACTCCCATATATTACTTAAAAAACCTAGTTTCGACCAAAGCAGTTTGGTTCGTAAATATGACCACAGAAATAAAGATAAATTGTTCTCTCTTTTTTTTAAATTCATGTTTCATTTAATTACTGTATTTTATATGTCCTTCGTGTGTTGTGTGTTCAGTGTGAGTGACTTAAGGTGTTAATTTAGGTATAATTTAGGTATAAATTCCTACTTACGTCGAAAATTGGCTTACGACAAGTCGAGGACCCCTGTAATCCTAAATGAATATTCCACTAATGTAACAACCAAAACAACTTACAGCCCGAATGCGAATACAGTTTATGAACAACATGAAGTAAACAACTAATCCATCTGTAGCATAGCCTCAGGAATGCAAGCTGTCTGTCCAGTGAGATCAGCAGACCCCTGCATTTTCATCCAGCATGGTCTGTGCCATTGACCCCTGCATTTTCATCCAGCATGGTCGGTGCCATTGACCCCTGCATTTTCATCCAGCATGGTCTGTGCCATTGACCCCTGCATTTTCATCCAGCATGGTCTGTGCCATTGACCCCTGCATTTTCATCCAGCATGGTCTGTGCCATTGACCCCTGCATTTTCATCCAGCATGGTCTGTGCCATTGACCCCTGCATTTTCATCCAGCATGGTCTGTGCCATTGACCCCTGCATTTTCATCCAGCATGGTCTGTGCCATTGACCCCTGCATTTTCATCCAGCATGGTCTGTGCCATTGACCCCTGCATTTTCATCCAGCATGGTCTGTGCCATTGACCCCTGCATTTTCATCCAGCATGGTCTGTGCCATTGACCCCTGCATTTTCATCCAGCATGGTCTGTACCATTGACCCCTGCATTTTCATCCAGCATGGTCTGTGCCATTGACCCATACATTTTCATCCAGCATGGTCTGTGCCATCACAGCCGCGGCAGGATGAATGAGATCCTCAGCTATGCTAAATGGCTTTTCAGCTTCAGCTACAAGCCGAGACAAGGCATACGTTGCTTCTAGTGCTTTGACTGACATCACTTTTTGCATCGTGGTTTGTGATTACCTGAACTCAGAAAGTTTTCTTTTGACAAGCTCAGCTGACTTACTTACATGACATCCATGTACTGTTGGAAATTCAGCCAGCTTCATGCTGCTGTTGCCTAACAGCTCACCACAAAAGACAGTTTCAAAGGTTCAATCTAAAACAGACAGGTGGTTAGGGTTTAAACGAAGCCAGCTGCGTGGGGCTGAAGCTCTAACGGAAAACAAAAAGGAGAAGATACAACCAAAATATGACCAGTTTCAGGAGAATTATGTTCTCTTTGGATATACCTGCACAACCTCCCATCCTCCACGGACTCTGTGTTTCTTTGGTGGTGATCTGTTTTCTCCAATGGCATCTCAGCACAAAACATGGATGTCACGTCGGTAAGCCAGCTGAGTTTTTTAAAGAAAACTTTACGAATCAAAGTCATCACAAACCACGATGCGAAAATCCTCCACCACGTCAGCCAAAGCAAGAGAAGCATTGTATGCCGTGTCTCTGCTTCTAGATAAAGCTAAAAAGCCATGTATTGTAATGTTTTTTTCTCATGTGGATAATTTAGAAAATGCACTGTTGGTAAAGGGGGTACAGAATTCTCAGTTGTGTACCCCTTCATTTCTCAAAACTCAAATGAAGGGGTACACAAGGCAAGAAAGTTTGAGAACCACTGCTTTAACAAAGGCATAATCAGTACATGCAAATAAAAGGTGTGGTAGGGCAGTATGGAGGTTAGGGTTAGGGTTCGGGTTACTGGATGCACGGAGGGAAGCAGCTTTCCCCCGTCGTATGTTGCTGGGCTTGGTGGTGTATGTTGCCATGGCGTCCTGCAGCGGGCTCGGTGGTGTGGATAATTGGTAGTGACAGGGCACAGCAGCGGGGCAGCAGGACTTGGACTCTCAGCACCAAACCTGCCATCTGCTGCCGAGGCACCAGAGCTCAGCCCCCCTGACGCTCCGGGAGGAAGGCTATATTTACCACGCACAGCTGTGCCCTACTCTGCTGCACACTCCGGGACCTGCACTGCCAAACAAAACTCCCACAAGAATGCAGCACTTCACTGCCTCATGCCCATGGGAATGTGTGTGTGTCCCACCATTTAGACAAGCCAGGACCATGGAGCGACCAGTGAGAGGATCAATGTTAGTGCTGTGAGATCAACACTGAAGCGCTGAGCACAGGCACACACAGGTCCCATTCGTTTATTAACGCTGGAAACTCTGAAAACAATACTATAATCACATTTAAAGCAAAAATATGATAATTACACATTTACAGACTGGCAGTTACACTTAAATACAAGCTAAGGCATTCTACACAAGCAACCAACCATCGAAAACTCCCATGTTTAAACAAAGATGCAATTTTAACAACAAAAAGGAAACACAGATAGATGAGCTGAAACAGCACGCCATTGTAGTCACAGCAGCCCAGACAACATGCACCACACGTCCCCTGGGGACAGTTTTAACTGAAATATGAAACAAATTTAGTGATTGATTATGTGACAAAAAGTGAAAAAAATATCTTTAACACTTTGAAATCCAGTTTATCTCCAAAATGACCAGAGTTTCTTTTTCAGTTAAATGTAACTGTAATAAATATTTTGTGGCATTCGGGATTTTGTGAAAACATCATGGAATCATTGTTACGAAACTGGTGAATTGATCAATGTTTGTTATGTGTAGGTTACGCTGTAAATGTGAAGTCATTTAAAATGTTTGTAAATGAAAGCTTACCGATGTGCACTTAACAAACCAGAGGATTACATGTCCTGCGTGGAGAATGATGTATAGCTCTGGACTTTTACTTTACACAAACATTTACTTTGTATTTCTCTAAATATCGCTGGAGTTCATTTGATTTTATTTTTCTATTGTTTCTGTTTTCAGTTTACTGAAATGTTTACAACTAGTAGGTGTTCTTTTTTATTAAATCTTTTGTTGTGTTGAGTATGAAAGCTGATATAATAAAAGCTGTTTTCTTAAAAAGTAAATAAATATGTAACTCATAATCGTTTCCCTTTTATCAATGATAATCTTCAGATAATTCAAATACAAATAATTGACGTACATGAATGAAAGGGGTCTTTAATTTTATTGACTTAGACAAATAAATAGACATTGATTCTAACTAATTTCCTTTAAAATGATCAGTCTATCAAATTGGTAAAGAAATGATTTTATATTTTCTAAGTGCAGGAAAAATAAAACATGTCAGTGTATTGAATGATATGCTCTAGTACATCATTCAGATGAACACACACACACACACACACACACACACACACACACACACACACACACACACACACACACACACACACACACACACACACACACACACATATCTCTCTTTTTCTTTTTGACTCCTGCCATCCCATCCTTTCTATCCTGGACCTTCCTGTTCCTCCGATCTGTGTGCTTACAAAAACACCTGATCCTGTGAAACACATTCACCTCTGCGCTGCTTTCTCTTTTCATGCTTCTTTTACCCTATTCATTTCTCTTTCTCATTCAATTTCCAATTTCTCCCTCCCCCTCCCCCCCTCTATAAGGGGAACACCAGGAAGCCAGAGAAGGTGGAGTACTTCCACCCCCCCATCAGGTTTCCCCTCTCCAGCTTCAGGTAGGCCTTGTCCCCCCTCTCCATGGTGACCAGTCCGGCGTTAGTGGCCGCCTCGCGGGTCACATCCTGGTCCCCCGCGAAGGCCGAGATCACCGGCCAGCCGTTCAGCACCAGACTGACCTGGGATCAGAGACACAGAGACAGGGCAGGCCATCACCACTCACCCATTCAGCACCAGACTGACCTGGGGTCAGAGACACAGAGACAGGGCAGGCCATCACCACTCACCCATTCAGCACCAGACTGACCTGGGGTCAGAGACACAGAGACAGGGCAGGCCATCACCACTCACCCATTCAGCACCAGACTGACCTGGGGTCAGAGACACAGAGACAGGGCAGGCCATCACCACTCACCCATTCAGCACCAGACTGACCTGGGGTCAGAGACACAGAGACAGGGCAGGCCATCACCACTCACCCATTCAGCACCAGACTGACCTGGGGTCAGAGACACAGAGACAGGGCAGGCCATCACCACTCACCCATTCAGCACCAGACTGACCTGGGGTCAGAGACACAGAGACAGGGCAGGCCATCACCACTCACCCATTCAGCACCAGACTGACCTGGGGTCAGAGACACAGAGACAGGGCAGGCCATCACCACTCACCCATTCAGCACCAGACTGACCTGGGGTCAGAGACACAGAGACAGGGCAGGCCATCACCACTCACCCATTCAGCACCAGACTGACCTGGGGTCAGAGACACAGAGACAGGGCAGGCCATCACCACTCACCCATTCAGCACCAGACTGACCTGGGGTCAGAGACACAGAGACAGGGCAGGCCATCACCACTCACCCATTCAGCACCAGACTGACCTGGGGTCAGAGACACAGAGACAGGGCAGGCCATCACCACTCACCCATTCAGCACCAGACTGACCTGGGGTCAGAGACACAGAGACAGGGCAGGCCATCACCACTCACCCATTCAGCACCAGACTGACCTGGGGTCAGAGACACAGAGACAGGGCAGGCCATCACCACTCACCCATTCAGCACCAGACTGACCTGGGGTCAGAGACACAGAGACAGGGCAGGCCATCACCACTCACCCATTCAGCACCAGACTGACCTGGGGTCAGAGACACAGAGACAGGGCAGGCCATCACCACTCACCCATTCAGCACCAGACTGACCTGGGGTCAGAGACACAGAGACAGGGCAGGCCATCACCACTCACCCATTCAGCACCAGACTGACCTGGGGTCAGAGACACAGAGACAGGGCAGGCCATCACCACTCACCCATTCAGCACCAGACTGACCTGGGGTCAGAGACACAGAGACAGGGCAGGCCATCACCACTCACCCATTCAGCACCAGACTGACCTGGGGTCAGAGACACAGAGACAGGGCAGGCCATCACCACTCACCCATTCAGCACCAGACTGACCTGGGATCAGAGACACAGAGACAGGGCAGGCCATCACCACTCACCCATTCAGCACCAGACTGACCTGGGGTCAGAGACACAGAGACAGGGCAGGCCATCACCACTCACCCATTCAGCACCAGACTGACCTGGGGTCAGAGACACAGAGACAGGGCAGGCCATCACCACTCACCCATTCAGCACCAGACTGACCTGGGGTCAGAGACACAGAGACAGGGCAGGCCATCACCACTCACCCATTCAGCACCAGACTGACCTGGGGTCAGAGACACAGAGACAGGGCAGGCCATCACCACTCACCCATTCAGCACCAGACTGACCTGGGGTCAGAGACACAGAATGAGGGCAGGCCATCACCACTCACCCATTCAGCACCAGACTGACCTGGGGTCAGAGACACAGAGACAGGGCAGGCCATCACCACTCACCCATTCAGCACCAGACTGACCTGGGGTCAGAGACACAGAGACAGGGCAGGCCATCACCACTCACCCATTCAGCACCAGACTGACCTGGGGTCAGAGACACAGAGACAGGGCAGGCCATCACCACTCACCCATTCAGCACCAGACTGACCTGGGGTCAGAGACACAGAGACAGGGCAGGCCATCACCACTCACCCATTCAGCACCAGACTGACCTGGGGTCAGAGACACAGAGACAGGGCAGGCCATCACCACTCACCCATTCAGCACCAGACTGACCTGGGGTCAGAGACACAGAGACAGGGCAGGCCATCACCACTCACCCATTCAGCACCAGACTGACCTGGGGTCAGAGACACAGAGACAGGGCAGGCCATCACCACTCACCCATTCAGCACCAGACTGACCTGGGGTCAGAGACACAGAATGAGGGCAGGCCATCACCACTCACCCATTCAGCACCAGACTGACCTGGGGTCAGAGACACAGAGACAGGGCAGGCCATCACCACTCACCCATTCAGCACCAGACTGACCTGGGGTCAGAGACACAGAGACAGGGCAGGCCATCACCACTCACCCATTCAGCACCAGACTGACCTGGGGTCAGAGACACAGAGACAGGGCAGGCCATCACCACTCACCCATTCAGCACCAGACTGACCTGGGGTCAGAGACACAGAGACAGGGCAGGCCATCACCACTCACCCATTCAGCACCAGACTGACCTGGGGTCAGAGACACAGAGACAGGGCAGGCCATCACCACTCACCCATTCAGCACCAGACTGACCTGGGGTCAGAGACACAGAGACAGGGCAGGCCATCACCACTCACCCATTCAGCACCAGACTGACCTGGGGTCAGAGACACAGAGACAGGGCAGGCCATCACCACTCACCCATTCAGCACCAGACTGACCTGGGGTCAGAGACACAGAGACAGGGCAGGCCATCACCACTCACCCATTCAGCACCAGACTGACCTGGGGTCAGAGACACAGAGACAGGGCAGGCCATCACCACTCACCCATTCAGCACCAGACTGACCTGGGGTCAGAGACACAGAGACAGGGCAGGCCATCACCACTCACCCATTCAGCACCAGACTGACCTGGGGTCAGAGACACAGAGACAGGGCAGGCCATCACCACTCACCCATTCAGCACCAGACTGACCTGGGGTCAGAGACACAGAGACAGGGCAGGCCATCACCACTCACCCATTCAGCACCAGACTGACCTGGGGTCAGAGACACAGAGACAGGGCAGGCCATCACCACTCACCCATTCAGCACCAGACTGACCTGGGGTCAGAGACACAGAGACAGGGCAGGCCATCACCACTCACCCATTCAGCACCAGACTGACCTGGGGTCAGAGACACAGAGACAGGGCAGGCCATCACCACTCACCCATTCAGCACCAGACTGACCTGGGGTCAGAGACACAGAGACAGGGCAGGCCATCACCACTCACCCATTCAGCACCAGACTGACCTGGGGTCAGAGACACAGAGACAGGGCAGGCCATCACCACTCACCCATTCAGCACCAGACTGACCTGGGATCAGAGACACAGAGACAGGGCAGGCCATCACCACTCACCCATTCAGCACCAGACTGACCTGGGGTCAGAGACACAGAGACAGGGCAGGCCATCACCACTCACCCATTCAGCACCAGACTGACCTGGGGTCAGAGACACAGAGACAGGGCAGGCCATCACCACTCACCCATTCAGCACCAGACTGACCTGGGATCAGAGACACAGAGACAGGGCAGGCCATCACCACTCACCCATTCAGCACCAGACTGACCTGGGGTCAGAGACACAGAGACAGGGCAGGCCATCACCACTCACCCATTCAGCACCAGACTGACCTGGGGTCAGAGACACAGAGACAGGGCAGGCCATCACCACTCACCCATTCAGCACCAGACTGACCTGGGGTCAGAGACACAGAGACAGGGCAGGCCATCACCACTCACCCATTCAGCACCAGACTGACCTGGGGTCAGAGAGACAGAATGAGGGAGTCTCTCTCACCTGAATGGTCTGTCTGTTGTACACCTTGACCACGTGGAAGCTGAAGCTGTAGACGCCTTTTCTGGGGGCCACAAAGACGCTGCGGGCAGGGTCAAAATGCCCCCCAACGTTGACCAGAATCTGGGCCACATGATCCCAACACAGAAAGAAGCACAGGACAACAGGGTCAGACACACAGTGATGAGTGAATCTGAGAGACGTTTTACTCAGAATACTGCATTGTGTTACTTATACCTTGATTTCACCCACGCATGGGCCATGTTGACCAGGTGGAAGCAGCTGGTCATGGAGCGCTAAGTTACTGACCTGGTCAAAGTAGATGGTCATGGAGCAGTCAGTTACTGACCTGGTCAAAGTAGATGGTCATGGTGCGGTTGCTCATCTCAGAGGGCTCATGGTTGGTGTTTCTGGTAGCGGAGAAGGCAACACGACCAGTGCCTGAGCGCACAGACATGCCCAGTGCGTTCCCCGCCGGCTCAGAGGAGGGGGTGGAGTCACACACCACCAGACACTTCCCCTCCAGGACAATGGGCTCCGTGTCATTCTGCCCCCAGGCCCCCAGGGGGCTCCACAGGGCCAGCAGCAGCAGCAGGGTGGGGCTACGGAGCAGCTGGGTGGGGCTGTGGAGGGCCAGGGCAGGGCCCTGGGGCACTAGAGGGTGGGACATGTTACTGATTTGCCTTGGTATTTTGGGGTGGAGTTGAGCTGTATTCACTACAGCCCATCCATTAGGAGTCAGAGATACACTCCAACTTTCACCACTGATCCTTCACCTCACCAGCCCCACAGGTTCAGATGATGGTGAGAGGCTGTGGTGAAGAGAAGCAGCCAGTCAGATACTAATGCTACGGCTAATGGAATGGTGAATAGCAGATGCTAATGCTACAGTTCACAGAATGGTGAATGGCATATGCTAATGCTACAGTTCATGGCATGGTGAATAGCAGATACTAATGCTACAGCTCATGGAATGGTGAATAGCAGATGCTAATGCTACAGACAGTGAATTGAAATCTCAGACTTGGTGAGTAGTGATCACAAAGATGTGAGGTTTTTAATGACTGTAATTTGAATGATTTTAGTCATGGGGGTGTGAGGGGTGTAGTGAGGCAATGTTTGGCGGTGTAGGGGTGAGGTAATGCTGGGGGCATAGGGGTGAGGTAATGCTAGGGGTATGGGGATGAGGTAATGCTGGGGGTGTAGGGGTGAGGTAATGTTTGGGGTATGGGGATGAGGTAATGCTGGGGGTGTAGGGGTGAGGTATATTTGGGAGTTTAGGGGTGAGGTAATGCTGGGGGTGTAGGGGTGAGGTAAATGTTTGGGGGTGTTGGGGTGAGGTAATGTTTGGGAGTTTAGGGGTGAGGTAATGCTAGGGTATGGGGATGAGGTAATGCTGGGGGTGTAGGGGTGAGGTAATGCTGGGGGTGTAGGGGTGAGGTAATGTTTGGGGGTGTAGGGGTGAGGTAATGTTTGGGGGTGTAGGGGTGAGGTAATG